>JASAMX010034677.1:0-56713 GCA_030248175.1 Microlaimidae sp. YZB2_3
AAAATAAAAGTAAAAATATAATATAATCTGCTAAATTTTTGTACGCGGCGATTTTGAAAACATCTCAGAAAAAACGAATTTGGGGCACAACATATCGCTGTTCGAGAAAATTTTTGTTGGGTGCACAGAAAGTAGCTTGCGCAGAAAAGTAAGATGTAAGCATTTCTCTTTTAAATTTAGTTAAAAAATTTACTGTACACATAGCCGAAAATTCTCTTGGGTTATATATTTTTGATATAAACAATGATATTAAAATAACTTTAATATTTATTGTATACGTCTCATGAATGTGACTTCTATTGTCAAACCATAATCTTGCAAATAAGATCTACAAAATGGTTTTTAATGCTAAAAAAGTCTTCAAATTTTAGAATAATGACTCATGTTCATCGCCGCATTTTGGTGCGCTTGACTGGTTTTTGACATGACAAAAAACAAAAAAATTTAGCTTAAAAATTTAGCTCAAAGTACAAAAGTAATACGAAAAATATAAATCTTTACTTTCGTATCGGCAAGTGACCTTATACTTCTCCACGATAAATCTTTACTTTTGTATTGTAAGCGACCTTATACTTCCTCCACAATTGCGCTGACCATTGACATTACACAAACACAAAAACAGCAAATTGCTTTAAAAATCGCTCAACATATAAAAATTTTACCTGTGTATTGTAAGCGGCCTATAGTCCGTCCATGACTGCTTCGGCTGTGCGACTGAAATTACCCGCCGGTAGAACATTTCCATTGCCGCATTTCTGCGCACTTGGGTGGCTTTCACCGGCGAGGCTATCACCATACGGTAGCAACCTCTCAGCCCACCAATCCTCGCCCGTTCACTTCAGTTTCGTTTAAAGCTTCTCAAACTCCGAAACCGTCATCTTGTAGTAATCGTTTTCGGGCAACTAAACACAAAGGAAAAAATTTGGTCTTTCATAGAGAGGTAACTGACTAAATTTCGGTCAATTTTAATTTTCGCCTGTTTTTGCTGCAATTTTTGCTACTCGCATAATTTATTCCAAATGAACGGCGTATAGTAAAATATAATTAATATGACGATCTGTCCAGCAATATTCCAATAATTTTACACTGACAGAAAATACAAGGCTGCCAATGCGGCCGATTTTAAAGCTAGTTATTCGCATTTCAAGACATAATACCTCATTTGCGAAAGCAGAATCTTACCTAACTCTTACCTGCATTTATTCAAAATCTACCTCCCTTTATCAGCTCCCTACCTGCCTCCATAAATTGTACCCAGTGTCGTTTAAACATAGAAGGCAGACGCACGCCCCATGTTAAAACAGACACTAGAGAGCTAAATTTGCCTGGAAGGCAGGTAGGGAGCTGATAAATGGGAGGTAGATTTTGAATAAATGCAGGTAAGAGTAGGTAAGATTCTGCTTTCGCAAATGAGGTATTATGTCCTTAAAATGCAGAATAACTGACTTAAAGTCGGCCAGCATTAATTTCGGCCACCGGTTGTTATTTCTGTCAAGTGTAAAATTATGAAGTGAACTGCTCATTGCTGGACAGATCGTCATGTCATCTATTTTACTATACGCAGTTCATTTCATAATTATGCGAGTAGCAAAAATTGCAGCAAAATAACAGGGCGAAATTAAAATTGACCGAATTTAAGTCAGTTACTCTCTATGAAAGACCAAATTTTTTCCCTTGTGTTTAGTTGCACCGACGATTACTACAAGATGACGGTTTCGGAGTTGGAGAAGCTTTAAACGAAACTGGAGTGAACGGGCGAGGACTGGTGGTTAGAGGTTGCTACCGTATGGTGATAACCTCGCCGGTGAAAGCCAGCCAAGTGCACAGAAATGCGGCAATGGAAATGTTCTACCGGCCGGTAATTACAGTCGCACAGCCGAAGCAGTCATGGACGAACTATAAGGCCGCTTACAATACACAGGTAAAATTTTTATAGTTTGAGCAATTTTTAAAGCAATTTAGTGTTTTTGTGTCATTGTGTCATGTCAATGGTCAGCGCAATTGTGGACGAAGTATAAGGTCGCTTACAATACAAAAGTAAAGATTTATCGTGGACGAAGTATAAGGTCGCTTACAATACAAAAGTAAAGATTTATATTTTCGTGCAAATATAAATCTTTACTTTTGTACTTTGAGCTAAATTTTTAAGCTAAATTTTTGCGTTTTTGTGTCACGTCAATAACCAGTCAAGCGCACCGAAATGCGGCGATGGAAATGTTTTACCAGCCCGTAATTACAGTCGCACAGCCAAAGCAGTCGTGGACGGACTATAAGGCCGCTTACAATACATAGTGAAGGTATTTATATTCATGACATGTTCGTGTTGCGTCAATGGCCACATCAGTCGGGGGCAGACGGACTCGCACTTGTAAACGTTCGTGTTTTAGGTAATTTTCTACAGGTGCTGTCATATTCAATACACACTTCAGTAGTAATAGATTTTTTTGAATTAGTGAGAAATGTTGTGATTAATAACGCCCAGCATTTACGCAGATATGGGTCTTGCTTTTAGATGTCAGGATTGACTCGCTCTTTGCCAAAAAATGTAAACATCCTCAGTTTGGAGCAGTGGCAAGGCAGAAGTATTATCATTCGCCTAGAACACCTATTTCAATCCGGAGAAGATCCTATTCTTTCTAAACCGGCCACTTTTAGTCTCAAGGTATATAATATTATTATCTGTTTCTTGGAACTTATTATTATCAAAATAGCTTCGATTAGCTTTTCAAGCATAACCAAAACTTAGTTCAACAGCTAAATGAACAATATTGCACTTCTGAATGTTAAGCAATGAATAGACATCACTTATTTATATGGAGCCAAACCTACTATTTATTCAATATTTTTGTCCCAAATCAAAGGTAACAAAGTTAAAAGAATAAATTTCCAATTTTAGTGTGTCCCTGAAACTTTTAAAGTTGTATGAGCAAAAATATATAACTAATATTTAAGAGAAAATATATAACTTTATATATATTGCTCAGAAAATTTACTACACCAGCTTAGGCACGCCTTTATTAGCGCACTAAGTGCCCTAACTAGAGCGCGCCCTAATTAAGGTGGCCTATATTGCAGGTTGTTAAAAATCTATTGTTTTAAACGGAAGTCATCCCGCGCGTATAAAGGGGCACCGCGCGCAAAAAGGGACGCCGCATTTGTCTAATAACGCGCTGACAACCCGCTCACGCGGGCATTCTGTTAGCCATATCCTCACCTGTAATTTTAAACCCTGTTTTGCCGCTCCTTCCTCCACAACCATTCCCATGGAGCAAAACTTATAAACAAAAAACAAGCAGAACTTAAGCAAAAAGCAAAACTTACATGATCACTAATATTATATGACATTTTGAGGGTCCTTAAAATTTTGACGTATGTCTAAGCAATATACAAAGTCACTATTTTTTTGTTTTCATGTTTTATATTTTTGCAACAAGTGCTGTGTCATTTTTAAAAAAAATATTCAGATAAATCCGTTTTATTTTAAGGGACTTTTTACTACTTTTGAAATATTATCTATCGAGGAAATGAATTTGAGCGCTAACCTAATAATAAATAAGACGCTAAAAAATCGTGGTCGCATGGCGACATCCGCATCCGGCCCGTCAGATGACGTCAGCTCTAATCAATCAGAAAGCTGGGATCAGGATAAGTCTGATATCAGTATTGATTCTGGTAGTTGGGAGAAAATAGACCTAAATAATCGGAATCTAAATCGATGGCCTCAACGCAAACAAATACAAAGTAATCAAATCAATTAAGTAACAACCAAAAATTCAATGATTTGCGTTTCAATAAATTTATAAAAATCACTCTTATAAAACTTTAGGGGAACATTAATAAGATTAGCATTGAAAAGTGAGAAAACACAAGATAAAATAAAACTGAATACACGCTATATTTTTGAAATCAGCATAAGCTTTTATATTAGATATTAATTTGTTTTTGCTAGTGGTATCTACGTGTTGCATCAAAGAGAGTTAAACCGGTTGGTTTTAAGCTAAAAACAGCTCTAGCGACAGTCTGACACAAATCATAAATTAAAAACACGACTTTAAAATCGCAGTAGTAGAAAGAGGCTATATATTTTAATTATTCAACGTAATAAAACAAAGTTTAGTGTGTTTTTTAAATCAAAATCTAAAGAGCTTTACAATAATATATTACCGTGAAGTTAACCAACTCCAGAAGATTACATAAATTTTATAACCATCGCTCAAAGATCGGACCTAAAAAGGCAAAAAATTTAATGTGTGTAAGAATGATGTTTAAATCTTTTTAAGCATAGTCAAAAAAAAAAAATAAAAATAATGTGTACCTCCATTAAAACAATTTTGACAAAAACTTGTTAAATTGACTCTTGAACATCTCGTACTATCCGACCCAAAAAGTTTACCTTCAACTAACAAGCTATATTTAAATTAAGAAAATTGTGCGGAATGATCCGAACAAAAAATATATATGTAGTGCATGGTAAAAAATCTAATCAAAAATTTCCAATACATTCGAAGTGTTTCGTGATTAATTTCTAAACTTAAAAACAATCAGGAAGTATCCAAAAGTCGAAAAATATTATCAACATTTTACATATTCCAAAATTTCAAAAGCTCAATTTTTACTAGTCGTTTAAAAAAACAAGCAAACAAAAAAAAAACAGCGAATTTGTTAGTCGATTTAGAAGACAATGAAAAAAAATATTTAGTAATTTAATCATTCAAAAAAAGTAGATTCGATAAAATTTGTAAATATTTCTATTATGCACAATAAAACAAACTAATGACGGCAACAAAAATTTTAAAAGATCTTTATCTTTAATGTTTTATCCCTTATAAACCTTTTAGATATGAAAAATCTGCAGATAACATTAAAACCAATGGAAATTCGTACTTTTAGATGTGCAATTAAGCGAAGAAAATAAACTTTTAAAATAATTCAGTGATAAAATTTGATTTTAAAATAGACATATACTTTTCTGAATGTGATAAATTTATTTGTAGTGATTTGTTATATTGGTTTTATTCTAACGGGTTTATTTTTGAAATAAATTATATACAAAAAAATTTGTACAAAAACTTTATTTATATCACAGAAAAATGTCCCAAAAATAGTTGACAGTAAACCTGGCTGAAATTCTGGTTGTACTTGGTTTTTTGTTTTCCAAATTTTAAAATACAGATACTCAAACCTGTGTACCTGGTAAAAAAACAAAAAAAATTGATTTCAGTTTTTTTGTTAAAAAAAGAATTCAACCAATAACACGATAGTCAAACCCCTTTTATTTAAAAGGAAATTGTTCTGTGTTAAAGACTTTCACAGAGTTATGACCAGAGTTCACAGAGTTAGAGTTATTTTTAGCCAATTAGGGCTTGGGAAAAAAAAAGATCTTTCATCCATTTGGAGACCAAATTTTTTTCCCAAGCGCTAATTGGCTAGAAGTGATTCTAACAGCTCCTCCCACAACCATTCCCACAGAGCAAATTATATATGACGTGCTCACAAATACTATATGAAATTTTGAGGGCCCTAAAATTCAGACGTAAAATTAATATACATTTTTCTATATATATTTTAAAAAGTAAAGTTTATACAGAGTCAAACTTTTTTCCTCGAGTTTAATTTTTTTGGAAAACATTGCCCTTGCACCCAGTTGCACACAAAAATTTTTTCATCAAAAATATCGATAGCGGTTCTGAAACTATGACTTTTCAAAAATGATGATTTTTAAAATGTTGCGTTTTTGAAAAATTATTAAATGGGTTAATTGAATGTGAGTTAGAAAAATGCACTTAAGGAAAACGGTAACTTTTTTAAAAAATTGGTTTGCGATATTGCGTTTTCAGTAAGCAATCCTGCGAGTTTTTCACAATAAGATATTATTTGGCTAAAAAAATTGTAGAAAACCACGTAAAGTTCCGCGTAATAAAACGTATACGTAAGGTACACCGAAATACTTCGCCCAAATTCAATTTCGTAGGTAATGCAAAGCATCAAATGGAATATTTGGAAGCGAAGTGAACAACTTTATAAATGATTTAAACATGTTTCCTTAAAATAATAGAAAAAAGTATTTCAACTTTATATAAGAGTAATTCCGATTTACGTATTGTTCCAATGATTAACAACAAGGATGTAATGCAGATTGTGTGAAAAGAACAGGGAAATAGATAGGTCCCTAAAGGGAACGGATAATTACTAAGTAGTGTTGTAAAAAGTATTGATTTTGGATTATTTTAAGTAAAAGTAAAAGTAATTTGAAAAATATTAATTTAAGTAAAGTAAGAGTAAAAGTAATTTGTGATTTTTTAATTTAAGTAAAGTAAAAGTAAAAGTAATGGTAAAAATTTTATTTAAGTAAAGTAAAAGTAAAAGTAAGACCAATTTTTTAAAGTAAAAGTGAGAGTAAAAGTATAATAAAAGTAATTTTGAAACGGAGCAAAAAAACCGGTTTTTGGAGCTCCATAGCTCTGTTCTAAAGTAGTTTGCTTGTTTTATGTATAAATTGTCATTTTAATAACTTTTTTAGTCAAAATAAATGGTTTTAGCATATTAGCGGCTTAACAAATTATCTTCGGCCATTTACTTTACAACAAGCCCATACGGAATCTATCAATTGAAATTACTTAAATTTTACTTAAATTAATTTAAGTATTTGCCGTGAAAAATCCAAGTAAGAGTAAAAGTAAAAGTATTTGAAATTTCAAAAGTCAAGTAAGAGTAAAAGTAAAAGTAAAAGAAATAAAAAAAATCCGATACTTTTATTACTTTAAGTAAAAGTAAAAGTAACTTTTTACAACACTATTACTAAGTAAACTCCGCTGATCCACAGTTTTATATGAAGAAGGATTCCAAAGTGCTTATAACAGAAGATTTTGAGAATCGCTAATACACCTAAGATCTTATAGAAAAAATGGATTTTGGATTTTGTAATTTTTATTACTAATTAGACTTTGCGCGTACGAAACAAAAAGAATGCGGCAATGCAGCTCAAGATTAACAGCAAACGAAAAAATGTTTGGTTACTTAGCTAAGCATACCTAAATTGGCAGCCGAACAAAATAGTAAAACTAAAAAAAACAACATAAAAATCACGTGTTTCTGTGCTTCCCCGAACACGTAAACTGCTTCCGTAAATTGATTCCCAGTCTCGGGTCGGATTTATACGCTACGACGTGATATCGTCGTTTCTACAACAAAATGGACAACAGTCGTTATAAAATGCATGTAAGTGTGACTTATTCCGCATCTAATAGGTTAGTGTTAGAAATCTAAAATGAACGGCAGTTGCATGTATTTTATACGCGCTGTGGCTTATTGTGCCGTACTAACGACGGTATGCTCTCCGCATCTGAACAGCGATAACAGCCGTAAAGGGTTAAGCCGGACGAAACACGAAAAAAAGTCATGAAAAAATTCTACAGGATATAAGCCGATATTTTTAACATTTTTAATATTTGTACAAAGAACCTATTGTATTAATGGTAGATCCAGATTTTAGCCCTGTAAAGTTTTGTAAAGTTTTAAATGTAAAAAAACATTATTTCTTCGCTTCCGAATTTTTAATATTTGTACAAAGAACTTATTGTATTTATGGTAGATCCAGACTTTAGTACTGTTAAGTTTTTTAAAGTTTTTAGTGTAAAAAACATTATTTTCTTTGCTACCGAAGCAGTAGTTTCCAGGCGTATTTAATTTTTCTAGACGTAATTCATCCACCGTATTATGAAAGTATGTCAGTTCTGTACTTCGTTAAGATATAAAAACAACCGTCACGTCAGGATTTTAAGGACCCGCAAAATGTCATAAAGTATTCGTGAACACGTCATATATCTTTTTCTCTGTGGGAATGGTCGTGGGAAGTGCTAATAGAATCACTTTTAGCCGATTAGTGGTTGGGAAATCTCCAATAGATCAAAGATCTCCTTTTTTCATAAGCACTAATTGGTTAAAAGTGATTATAATACATTATAACTCTGTAAAGAATATTAACACTGAACAATTTCCGTTTAAATAGGAGGGTTTTGACTATCTCGTGGTGTATACCGTTGTTCCGGTGTCCGGAAAAAATACCTTCTGCAAAATATCTTCCGGAAAATATCTTCTTTCAGCAGTTAATTATTCAGTATTATTAAAAACTTTTAAAGGTTTTTTAAACTTTTTTATGTCGTTTTAGCTTGATTTTAAGGTTTCGCTTAGGCTTAGGAAAAAAAGTTTTCTTTAGTTGAGAGTTTAAAAGTCTTTCAGAAGATATTCTTTCCGAAGATATTTTGCAGAAGGTATTTTTTCCAGGCGCCATTTTTCAATTATTAGCGTACAAAATGTCCGTTTTACTTTGAAAGCAGATTACCTGATCAACCAATTTTTTTATGTTTAAAAAACAAATATTATAGAATTAGTACACTAAAAAATTTATGCTCATATATTACAAAAAAGAACTACAATTATTATACTGAAAATAAATTTATAATAAAATAAACCTAAATATCAAACCACTAAAAGCAATTAAAATGAAAACACCCAGCACAGTTTCAAACTGCACAAGTAGTAGTACCATATCTATAGATTGTTCACGTTATAAAAAAACACCATAGGAAAATTTCTTGCGATTTCTAGGGTCTTCGCTTTTTTCGTACCCCGGTTTCCGCTGCAAAAACCCCATTCCAGCTTCCATTTAGACTCAAGTTATAGTTTAAATAATATTTTTAGTAAAATTTTCTCGAAGGATAGAAGTTTTACAATTAAAAAATACAAAAAAAAATTAAAATCAAAACTAAAAGTTATAAATTTATATAACTTAGACAAACACAAAAGAAACATTAGGTTTTAAAATCTTGTAATTTGATATAATTTAAAATACATGAAAATATTGTTCAAAAGTTTTAAAATGTAAGCAGTTTTTCATTGATAATACAACTACTCATTAGAATATTGGCTCTGGGCTCATATTTTCAATAACAAAGAAACTTATATCAATCTTTGAAATTGAAACTGAAACATGTTTATTGTCTTGTTTGAATAAGCAGTTTTTGTTTGTTTTTTTTTGAAACAGTTTTTTTCGCGGACTCGTGCTGGCAGTGATTAAAAATATCTTTATAGATATATCACATTTCACCTAGTAATTGAGCTAACTAAATTGTCTAGTGGAAATGTATACCTCAATATTTTTACAATATTACCAAGGACACAGCTATACTGACGAGTGCAACACTAAGGGCGTTTAAGTCTAATGCACGAAACGCCAACTGAAACCTGCTGGGGACAAGGAGCTTCACGTTGATTCATTTTAATTCGTAATGCATCCTTGACTTTCAGTTGATTCCAATGTGCATCAGTTGGGACTTTTTTGTTTGCTTAAGTGTTGTTTTGAAATTACTGGCAAGCAATGAGTTCACATTTGTTTGTACTGTTTGAGAAGTGGTTATGTTAATAAGTTAATATTATTATTTTTATTTTTAGCTTCAGCTTTTAGCTTCAATTTACTCAGCTTAAAATCACAGGCTGCTCAAATAAGCTGTTATAGCGCGTTTCATAGTCGCCTTATAAAACTTATGTGACAGTTCTGGTGACTACTTCGTCGTGGGATCTTTAATAACTTGCTGATGTGGATATAAAAAGACAGAGTATAGTTTATAAATAAGTGCCTGCTTTTTATGTTCCGTCTAGAAAGTTTACTATCAAAAAAATGGAACAACATGTGGCTATATAACTTCAACAAAAAATTTCTTTATAGTCTGTGAAAACATTCTGTACGCTGACCACATAACTTTAGGCGACTATATGTTGTAATTTGAACGAAAGTCACAAGTTATATAATATAGGCTACAAGTAAAAATGATAAAAATTGTTTACGTACGACGCCATTATGACTGCGTTCAAACCGGGTTTTTTGGAAAAAAAACACGATCTTTAATACATTATTAAACAAGTAATGTCGTCAAGTTAGAATTTAAAAAACCATGTGCGAGTAGTTTTTGAAAATTAAAAAAAACGCTTAAAATTTATTTAATGGCATTCTGAACAGCATTTCAGTATAGCTTTTGATAGTTTAAATAATGTTTACTTATCCCAACACCTTAATATGGTGGTAATTTTTAAGCCAACTTAAATAAATATCTTTTAATCATGGCAAATCTTTTAATATATAATTTTTTAATAAATTTTTTTTCTGTTTAAAAAAATACCTTCAAAATCAAAAAAGTTTCCAACATTCACCAATCCTTATTAACAACAGGTACCTGTTTTAAAATTTTTACCTTTTTTAAATTAAAATCAGCTAATCATTTTCTAATTTTTTTAGTTGTTTTGAAATCAAGCCATTGTTTTTTTAAATCAGAATCGCAAAACCGAGGTCATTGTCTCGTTTCTAAATTTATATTTTTAACTTAACGTTTGCTCTAATAGTAAGAATTCTACGCTTTGATGCATGTTTACGGTGTTAAGTCCATTTTTTTGTGCTTGATTTTTTAACAAAAAAGAGTATTTTTTGCTTAATTTTTTTATTTGCTTATTTTTGCGAGTGTTTTGTTAAAATATCCACGTGTTTTTTTGTCAACATTTCTAAAATTTAAACTAATAATGTTTATCTAATGTTTGGCATCTTAGCTTGGTAATGTCAATTTTGTATTGTTATGTTAGCATATTATACTCACGCATATGTACATACGACAATATCTTGTATTATATATTTTTTTCCAAAATAAGGACAAACATTGGATTTTCAGTGGCATCTATCAGCTTTGCCGAAGAAGCACGAAGCAATGGAAAGCAGATATTATTAGCCGAGATACTCCATTGTATTAATTAAACGCGTTAAAAATCAATAAAACAGAAAAAACCTACAAGTTGGACCAACACAATGATTGCGAGTATTTGACTATTAAAGAAGTGTTTGTGCAAAAAAAAATTCAGAAGACAATACTCTAAAACCCGGTTTTATATGCTTTATTACAAAAGAAATTAAAAATTTGCAAATGTCGGGTCAAATTAAATTGCAATCCTGGAATAAATTTAGAACAAAATACTAGTTATTCTTGAGAATTCATAAAAAATTCTTTGAAGGCGTTGGTTTTGAGCGCAAAAGGGGGAAAAGTAAGAACGCGGTAAACAAAACCTTCCATTTGAACGATAATTTGTCAAATATTAAAGCTCTCGGCCTTATGACGCAATTAAACCGAAAATTGATTTTTTTAACTGATGAGCGCTGGAAAAAATTGATTTTTAAAAAGGCGATTTCCAATTTTTTGCTCTTCCCATTTTGATTCCCACGGAGCAAAACATATAGCCAAAAATCACTGACAGCACCGACATTTGAAGGTCTTTAAAATTCTAGCGTGAATGTAATACGAAATTATGTCAATGTATTAGTTATTAATTCCAGCTTGTTTTAAAAACAAAAACTCAACACCAAAAACGAATGGAAGTATAGTGGGTTTGGTGTATGCTATGTTTTTATCATTTTTTATTAAAAAATTTAGACATAAAAAAACGAAATTTTTTTCGTTACCTTTTCACGAAACGCAGTTCAGTTAAAAGTAAAATTTTGGTTTCTAACTGATAAAATACCAGAGTAACAGAAAATCAAATAGCAAGAATGCATCTTGCACGTCTTATCTTTAAAACAAGATTTCAATTATTCTTTTAAAATGATTTTATTCATTAAATTTTTTTTGAAACTTCATAAAATTTAATATTAAGTTTTTTGGTGCTTTGAAGTTTTACTACAAAGTTTTATCAATATTCGTCCAGTACTAGGGTATCTGACTTAATTTCGGCCAGGCCTTAATTTCGGCCACTAATTTAAGGTGTTAAAAAATTGGCTTATTTTTAGAACACAAAAGAACTAGCACAAAAGTAATTGGATTAATGTTGAATAAAGTGTTTTTGCAAAAGTTTTTTTATTTTTGTTATTCTGCATTATCAACATTTTCATACAAAAAGTGAATTTTTTGTGATTTTCTTAATTTTTGCTTTGTGTTTAAACTGCATCAAATTTAGAACGAAGCACAATATAACCTTAAAATATCTTCTGTTTAAGGCTCAAAGTTGTTAATTTTCATGTTTTAATATTTTCTTCAAAATCACTTTGCAAAGCGTTTTTACTAACTGCGCATTTTAAGATTCCGTTAATTTCGTCCACCTTAAAATTTAGGTGAAAAAACCCGCCGTTTTTTACTGTTTTTAAATATCATCGTATTACCGTATTTATAAAGCATTTTTTGCTCGTTTGACTTTTTTTGATGTTTTTTAAGTCAAAAATAAAAATCCGACAAAAAATACAGGTTATTAAAACTTGTTTTTTTAAGGTTTTGACATAATTATTTAAAGTCTTGCTAATAACTATTAAAGCTTGCAAACGCGAAAAATTAAGTTATATGTACCAAGAACAATACCCAATGATAAATTTGCAACCTTTAAAGATTTTTATTGTTCAGTTTGGCAATAGTTATAGCCAGTTTTTTTCTAAGTGGCCGAAAATGGCTCGCGTCTTTATTTGGCAACTATAAATATAGAATTTTAAACCTCTACTGATCTTTAAGTGTAACAGAAATATTCAAATTTTGCACTGGAATAACAAATATAGCTATTGTTTGATTTTTAGGCCAAAAGTAGGGTCGATTGAAAAAACCTGAAAAAACTTATCCAAAAAAAGGTGGCCGAAATTAAGACAGTTACCCTACTGTTTTATTTTAAAAATTAATGTATAGAAAAACTAAATAAATTTCAATCAAGCATTAGTTTAGCTAGTTAACAAATAAAAGCAAGTGCAACGTTGCTGGTACCGGTTGTTCAGTGAATAAAAAAAGGAGGGAGCATATGATGACGAAGCAAAATGATCGCGTTTACTGTTATTTATAAAAACCAGCTTCTTTTGGTAGGTTATCACATAATCCTCAGATTTTATTTCGTAAACAAGTGCACCACCCACGTTTGGTTTGACTATAATGGTTCGCTGATACTTAATTTGTGATGTAATACATTTTTTGAGCTTGAGCTGATACATTACATTATCGGTAAATTGATAGTTTGTTTCGGCTAATACATTATCGGTCAATTGAGAGTTTGTTTTGGCTATATTTCTGTTCTACTTTAGTTATGATTATTTGCACACCTGTTTCTTATAGTTTTTCATGTATGTATGGTCGGTGGAACAAATATTTTTGCACTGGTTCTCGTGAGTAACGATAAAAACTATAATAAAATCTAATTAATGGTATGGCTTAAAACAGAAACTCTATCGCAAAAACCGAAAAATCTGTTGTAAAATTTTTTTTGGCCACGCTAAACTGAGAGAATGGTTGTAATAACTGTTTCTTTAAACATTAAACAAAATCTGACTCAAGAAATTGAAAGTGCGGAAAAAGTAAAAATCGGCGTCATTTAATTTTATTTGATGTGCGGTTGCATTTGAACAAGACCTAAGAAGAATAAAACGTTTAATTCATCTTTTAATTTTTTGGCCGTGGCGTTCGCCTATTAAGCCTCTGTTTCCACTGAAGAAGATATTAAAGTCATCTGTGGTTGAAGTGATAGCTTAAAAACTGTGGATCAAAAATAAAGTGATGAAGACACATCGCCATTAAGGTTATTTTTTGTATGAATGCTATTAAATTTCATTGTGATTGAAAGCAAAAAGGAAGTTTTTAATTTAAAAAGACTTTTACTAGTCAGACCCATTGGGTTTAACCAAAAGGACACCTACATATTGCATTTTAAATTATACCTCAGGTATTCTTGCATTATGCGAATTTTAATAAATAAATAAATAAATAAATAAATAAATAAATAAATAAATAAATAAATAAATAAATAAATAAATAAATAAATAAATAAACAAATAAATAAATAAATAAATAAATAAATAAATAAATAAATAAATAAATAAATAAATAAATAAATAAATAAATAAATAAATAAATAAATGAATAAATAAATAAATAAATAAATAAGTAAATAAATAAATAAATAAATAAATAAAAACTTTTTGTTCTTCCTACGGGGATTTGAAATTTCGTTGCAAATAAAAAACTTTTGTAACAAGAAATATGAGTTATAAATCAATCTGCTCGTTTTCATAATATGCTGTTTTTTATGTTTTTTGTGAGTCAACTTAAATTTTAAAATGGAAAGAAACAGCATTATCAGTTAATTGATAGTTTGTTTTAACTGTCTTTCCGTTCTACATAATCATGATTATTGCAAGCTAATTTATTAGTTTTTCGTATGTATCAATGATTTGTGAAATAAATCCTTTTGCACTGGTACTAATAAATTACGATAAAAATTTAAAAAATCTAATAATTGGCATGGCTTAAAAACCGAAACTCTATTACAGAAAGCGGAAAATCTTAAAAAAATTCATCGCAATACTGGCATTTACTGGAAAAATGGTTGTAATTACTGTCCCTTCAAGCATTAAAAAAAATCTGACACAAGAAATCGAAAGGTGTTTGTTCCGACAGAAATTTGAAATTGAATACCCGTTGCCGTTTAAAAACTTTTGTAACAAGAAATACGGATTATGGATCAATTTGCTTATATTTATAATAAAGCTTACGATTAATTTTCATGACAATGGAAATAACGGTAAAACAATTTTAATGAAAATATAGTTAAATATTTTTGGACTAGTTTTAAAAATTATATTTTAAAATTATACAACAAAGATTTTTTTTAGAAATAACTGCATTGCTGACCTTTACTCAACTTTTTTTGTATAACAAAAAGCATTCAAACACACTTTTAATTTCTAGTCTGAGACGTTTAAAGCACAATACGCATTAATTTTAAAAGCCTATGCAGTTTTTTACGTTGGTTGGTTTCAGCCAATAAAAGCTGAGTAAAAATAATCTATTCTCTTCACGCATTCTCCCACCGTTTTTCCCTCTCTATTTTAATTTTCAAGGAGCAAAATGCCAACCCAAATTTCTCATAAATTTTAGGCTCCTTTTAAATCAACGCGGTTTTTTTTGTTTTCTTTTCTGACATTCCAATGTCAAAAAAAAGCAGCATAAGCATTTTTTGTTTTGTTTTCCGTTTTTACTTATCCATTTTAACTTTATATACATTGGCAAGAAATCATTCAAATTTTGCTTTATTATTGGTTAAAATTTTCAGGGATCTAACTTAACAATGTTGATAAAACTGACGGATGGTATTTGCCATTATAAAATTTTACAACTAGCTAAAAAGAGAAATTTTTGATAATTAAATAAGATAACTTTTTTGTCCCAGAGACTTCGGTCTGTCTTTTACACTGGTTATAGAGAATTTTTTGATTATGTCAGAAGCAAAACACAACTTTGATTAAGTAAAAAAACTAACACCTCAAAAAATATACAAAGTTTTTTTGTTAAATAATAAGGTTTATGATAAAGACTTTTGTTTATAAATAACAATTTATATTAATTAAAATTAAATCATAAAACTTAAATTTACTTGAACAAAGTTTGTTTGGCACAAATATTAAAAATATGTTTAATTGAAAAATACTCAATGAGGGATTTTGCGCTATTGTTATTGGTTTTTACAGGAAATTGTACTTAAATATATAGATAAGACTATTTCATGGGTGTTCTTTTTTGCAAAAAAAAACAATTTGCCATTATAAACATAATCAGTGGTCTACATAAAGTTTACAGTGTTTTTGATTCACTGTATCGCAGAGAGTACGTTATGCAATAAAATAAAAAAAATAAAAAGAACGTAAAAACTATAACTATTTATTGTAGGCACCCATTTTCTACAGTTAATCCCGGCTAGGGGTTACGATATGGACTTGAATGTTTCATCGTCTGAGGACAATTCCGTTATGCGAAAACTCCACGACGGAGAAAACGTCGTAACATTCGTGCATATGAATTTAAACTTTCGAAGATTCACCACGGTTAACAGCTTGGGTTTTCTGATCAAAAACAAATTTTATTTTTACTACAAGACCGTAAATAAGCCGGTACGGGGGTCTTTGGAGCCGTCAGCGTAGAATTTGGAACTGGGCCCTGTTTCATAAAAACCGTTGTAAATTCTCATTTTACAAATCTCCGCCTATTTTTTGTAAAATACACGCACGATAAAGGTTTTTCGACTTTTAATCCAGGGGGAGCATCTGCGCGCACTGCTCTGCGGTGATTGGTCGCAGCGACGTTATTTAATCTCCGTTGACCGATCAATATTCCTTTTTTCGTATATCTTCTATTATGCAATTTACAAAAAATAGGCGGAGACTTGTAAAATAAAAATTTACAAACGTCTTTATGAAATAGGCCCCTGGAAGTAAAATGGTAAATGGTAAATTAAATGGCCGAAAGTAAACGGTTTAACGTTAAATTTAGATTTTTGCTTAAACTTGGGAATCTAGGCTTTAGGCTCCAAGATTTAGGCTCCAAGATCCTAACTTCCCGTGTCAAGGGATCTTCTTTTCCTTTTAGATTTTCCCCCGGCGAGAATATACCGGTATATCAGTTTCTACAGAAAAAATATCCCAGTAAATTCTTTCCCCGGTAAAAAAATATACCAGTATAAATTTTCCCCTGCGCTTTTTAATTTTATAAAGTTTGAATTTTTTTATCATAATTTAATTAATTGTAGCTTAATTAGTCCGAATACCAATTTTTGTGTTAAACTTTTACTAAACCATGTTTATTTACTATTTGAATTTGTTTGTATTTTTCTATTTTAGCATTGTAATGAGACGGGATTTTTTTATTTGTATATTCTTTCTCAATTTACGTAAAATTCTGGAAGTTCTTCAAAAAAAAAAACACATTTAAATTAAAATGATTTTGTTATCATGATAAAATCCATAAACTTATAAAGTTATCATTATACAAACCATAAACAACTTTAACCCGTTTAAACCTTACTTTCCTTTAGCAGCCTAAGCAAAACCTTAAAATCAAGCTAATATTTATAACAAACAAACACTAATATATTATCTATATATAGAAAAAAAAGAGAAAAAATATGCCGGATTTTAAAGAGGATAGTTTTTCCATAGGTGAAAGGAATTTACTGAGGAGGGGGGGGGGGAGAAATAACCGATGTTTTCGGAATAATTTTTCCGGCGAAAAAACTATGCCGGTTTTTTAACGGTATATTCTTTCTAAAAAGAAAAAAATTGGGGGGAATATCCCGGGACACTGGCTGAAAGTGTTTTTTGAAACTGGCTGAAACTTTTTTGCTCCAAATTTTCGATGTTCGGTTCCAATATTGAGCTTTAAAGGCCTTCGGCTCCAACGACCCTAAATTTTAAGCCTTCTTCGTCAATAAAAATCAGCGCGTTGTTTTCCTGGCAGGTGGATGTCGCGTTTTTTGTAACGGCAATATTCCTTTATATCATTCGTTACCTTGTTTTCCGCGAATTGAAGCGCCATTTTTATCTGGGTTGCTTTTGGATCGCGGTAAATGTGTTTTTAAATTTGCTCGCCACCAAGGTAATTTTAGGACTGAACGATTTTTCGCCGATTACAAATGTTTTCGAAAGCCAAGACGACGTACTGAACGCCATTCGAAACCTGGAGTATGTGCCTTTGTTAAAACCGGGAGGAACTTCAGAAAGATTCAAAGCGTTTCTAAAGCTTAAGCAGATAAACGTTAATTTTATGGAATGTTTCAGTGTCAATGAGTGCGTTCAACGAATCCTCTTTAGACCACCAGAATTACCACCATTTGTTAGCTATGTAGATTTGGATAATATTTTTCTGCTTTCCCATGAATATTGCAATTTATCATTTATAGAGGACAACGCAAACGAAGGTGCTCACAGTGCGACAATGTATTTGTCCAATCGTCTGACAAATTTGTCCGTTAAACCAATTACAACAACGCTAAGAAATGTTATAGATATGGAATATAAAATGTTGATGAAAAAGGAAATGCCTACAAAGCCATGTAACAGGGTTCAATCCACAAACAAAACACCCCAGCCCTTAAATCTAAGACATACCGAACAATTATTTAGTTTTTTTCCTGTGATATTATGTTTATCAGTTTTATTTATTGTCATAGAAATTTTACATTATCGTTTTGCAAAACCGAAATCACAAGCGCTTATTTATAATTTGGATTTTAAGACCTATAAGAGTATTCAAGACTTACAAAATAATTTGTGCAATAATGTTCAGTTTGCTGGTTCTATAAAAGGAAAAAAATTTCTAGAGTCTATAGAGGAAATTTTGAAATAAATTTTAAACATTTTACTTGTAAAAAATTTTTGAAATATAACAATAAGGTATTAAAACGTTATCACGATGTAAAACCCAATTAATAAAAATGCGGGATTCTTGTTAATTTCGCCTTTTTTGAAATTTTTTACGCAATAAAGAGCTTTAAAAATTTGCATTACAATAAAAAGATGACAGGGATAATTTTTTAGGCTAAACAAACGTTAAAATAATTTTACTTTTTTGAAATTTCTCTGTGCAAAATTATAATTTTAATAAATAAGTTAGCTTAGTTTTTGATTATTTTTAAATTTTTTAGTGTTTCATATTTATTACAACAATAAAAGCTTTATTTGTTTTCTTAGGCATACTTTTTTGCAATTTCATCTGCAAACCTAAACTACCAAAACATTTATTATTTTAATCCATTTACATTGGCCGTTTTGGCTTCGTTATTCCTGGGAGCACTAAGCCCCCTGGAATTTTACTAAAAACTTACTTTCCAAAAAAGCAGTGAATAAACCTCACAGGATTAACATATAGTGTGTATTGGTTTACGGTTGAATTATATCTGGCTGACGTTAAAAATTAGTCTGCAGACATGAAGGGACCAATGAAAATTGTGTGGTTATGACGTTTAAAAAAACCAATAAGAACGCAGAATTTTTTCTAATTCCACATTTTTATAAAATATACAAAAATTAAACAACTTTAACCTTTTAAAAATTTGCATTAAGGCTTCAAATTGAGTAATTTGATAAATAATTATTACATACAAGTTTTTATCTTTATTATTAAACCGATTTCGTAAAAAAATTTGATTGGTTTTGTCGTTAAATAGTCGATTCAATACTCCAATTATCGAGGTCAGCTGATTTTTTTTGCCCAAAACAATCATAATATAAAGAGCATTAAACGTAGTTTTGGAAATGTTTTTTTATTAATGTAAATTTTATATAAGTGTTTTTTATGAATGAGAAAATAATCTATATTATAAAATAATTTTTCGACCTTGACCGCTTCATCAATAAGATAAAATGTGTTGTTTATACACTTCTTAAAAAACTTTATTTTAGAGTCAAAAAGTGTTTTCGCGAGATGTTTGTTATTTATAAAAATGACAGTCTCTATAATCAAACTCACAAATCCCTTTGTCGTGGAGTGTACCTACATAAGGATGAACGTGTTTAAATCTCCGTATTTCCTGTTTGGAAGCATTTCAACTATTACGCCCCTTTGAAATCAAAAATTTTAAATCTACGCAATTGTCAATTCAGCGCACGATATATGCAGCGTATATATTAGCAAAAAACTACATAGATGAACGTAAAAAACCTTTTTGCAATAAATAAAATTAGTTGTCGTAAAATTAATTTTTACAAATACTCTTTGAAGCGTGATTGTTGAATTCCGGGGGAATATAAAAAATTGTGTTGCCAAGCCCGTTTTTTTTTTAATTTTAAAATCCAACACAACTGACGGTTCATAGTTGAGGAAAGAAGTTTTGTGTTAAAATATGTTACATTTTTGTTTTTAATTATTAGAATGTCATAGCGAACCGTATTTAGTTTATTATTATTCATAGTAAATAGGGAGAAATTAATCATAAATGTAAACATAAATCAAATTAAAAAAGCGGGAATCCTAAATATTTAGGATTCGTTAACTAGTGGATGAATTTTAAAAAAAACTTTGCAGAAAGGAAGCTCAAGTAACCACAAACTTAAGTTTAAAGTTTCGTTCAATTTGGACCAATAAAAAATAAATAAAAATATTTTTTTAAACAAAAGAAGTTGACAACGGTGTGGTTTTATTAATTTGTCTTTGGCTTTTTACAATCAAAATTTAATTTTGGATTATAGAAACTATTATTTCACTTGACTAAAGTGACCTCTGAAATTCAAACACTCGGCATTTTGAAATAAAAATTGAAAATAATTTTGGGTTACTAAATACACCCAACCACATTCCTAGTGGTGGTTGTGAATTTTTTTCTCTTTATCAAATTATTTTTCTATGAACCGATTTTCTTTGTCTTTATAAAATAAAAATTTACATTACATAATTCATAAAAACGGTTGCTTTTAACATTGTAATTTAATCAAAATTACGATTTGTGGTTTGTTTAATTTTGAAAAGGTCAAGTACGCTGTTTCTACGGGCACATTTTATTAACTTTGATCGCCGTTTCTCACCACTTCACATTCCGCCGAAGCGACTGACACAAAATACTAGCGCTAAAATGACACATATTTTGAAAATCCGATTTAAATAATTTTTGTTATGAAAATATTCCGCCCCAAACTACATTTGTAGTAAGTTCTGCAACAAAAATTGAATTTTGAAAAATTTATGTACTTATGTACTTTATGTACTTATGCCTGTCTTGGAAAATGACGTTTTTTTTTGATAACAAAGTTTGGGTTTACTGGCAAAATTTTTGAGACATTGACTCAAAGCATTTAGAACTGGAACTTGGAGCCAAAAATAAGGACTTTGGAGCTAAAAGTAGGGGATTTAAAAGTGAAAGTGGGAAATCTCTGAAAGGAACCTTAAGTCTAAATCAAATCATAAAAATAACCCCAAACTTTTTTTTTAACTTTCGGCTTTAAATTTCCAATCTTCCAATTTCCTAGTTCCCACAGATTTTTAGACAGCAGTTTAAAGTTTGTGCTGACGGCTACAAAGACACCGTATCACTTAAGATCAGATAAAAATATTGTTGTTAACTTTTGAGTCTGTTCTGCTTTTATGTTCTGGGTAAAGTTTTGTAACGAAAATAATACTTTTTCGTGGATAAAATAAAATTATTGATGTTTCTTGGACTCACGAGCTCTAGAGCCGAACTCATTTTTTCGAAACCGGTAGCTCCTATAGAATTCCGCAGCAGTTCTCTAGAGATCCTTTATTTTTCTGCTAATTTCGCTCTTTAAAAAATAGCCAATCATTATTTTTCTCAAACATATTTGTGAACGAAATTTTTTTAAAACTTTAAAAAAAAGTTTTAAAAATACGGATTAAAAAATTTACAGCTTTTAAAAGTGAAATAAATATAAAAGGACTCATTTAAGTATCAATCAAAAAAACGAAAATGATAATAATACATTCACGAGCTTTCTCCCCTAAAAATATGTTTAGCAATTACTTTTATGGCCAGAATTACAGGTGAATATCGCCGCAACGATAAACACGATTATTGCATGACTGCATTTGTATGTTATATATTCAGCTTTTGTTCGTCACCATACAACAGGATAGTGCTATAAACTGGACTTTTAAAAAGCATGATCTGATTCATAGTAATATTGTGTTAGTTATTTTATTTCTGTTATTTTTTAAATTTAAATTCACTATTTTAATTTGTTGTTTTACGTTTATGGGACTGTAATTATGGAATTTGCATCTATTATCAAAATTTTCATTTTACAATCTTAGATAGGGATCGACCGGGGCCCCGGCCCCGGCTTGCCCCGGCACTTTTTTTCTACCCCGGCCCCGGCCCCGGCCCCGGCCCAGGCAAACGAAATTTTCTCTACCCCGGCCCCGGCTCCGGCAATTTAGCTATCAAATCAACCGGGGCAAACCGGGGTAAGGACTCCTAAGAATACAAATTTTAAAGCACTTCTTACAATTTTAAACAGAGATAAATATATAAAATTTTATTTAAAGAGGTTATGTAATCGCTTCAATAGGAGGATATTTATTATTTATTTTTTAAGATTTTATTAAAACTCTATTTTAATAAGATTCCTTATTTAAATCATGACTCGTTTTTCTAAAACTTTAAAGACTTCTTGAGAATTGAAAACCATTTTGTAAATTTTATTTACAAGATTTAGGATTGACAATAGAAATCCATTCATGAGACGTATACAATAAATATTAGAGTTATTATAATATCATTGTTTATATCAAAAATATATAACCCAAGAGAATTTTGGCTATGTGTACGGTAAATTTTTTAACTAAATTTATAGATAAATTATGCACATCTTACTTTTCGACGCAAGGTACTTTCTGTCCACTCAATAAAAAATTTTCTCTCACAACGATATTTTGTACACCAAAGTCGTTTTTCTGACACGTTTACAAAGTCGCCGCTTCAAAAAAATAACAGAAATCGTGAATAATTGCCATTAAATTCGCTAATGTGTCAGTTTTTCTATAAAAGTTTATTGCACAACAAGACATTTGTTTGGATTATTATATTCTTACTTTTATTTAAGGTGTTATTAATACTTTTTAAAATTTGATGATGGTAAAACATTTTTTTTAAATAAAAAAATTTAAGTTGATTTCTTGTTTTTATTTTAACAAATTTTAAATTTATTGCTGAAACTAAACTGGTATTCATAAATTAGGGTCTATTCGACATTGGGTCCGCTTCATTTGGCAGAAAAACCCTGCGGAGTCAATCTACTTTTTTAGCGAGTTCAATATTTTTATACATGCCAAAAGACACCAAGCTTAAATTTTTTAAACACAAAACTAGTATGAAGTGTTTGTATTTATTTCGGAAAAAGTTTTTAAAAGGTGTGCCACCCGGTCTAGAGTTTTCTTGCCAAAAGATGCGGACCCAGCTCGTATAAATCCGGTCCAAAATTTTATGAATACCAATAAAAGTGCTAGGTATTTAGATCAAAATTCCAGTAAAAATTATCTTTTAGCTTTTATTTTAAAAAAATTGCTAATTTAGTTTACGATTTTTATAATTATATTTTTAATAAAGGTAAGGATTTGTGTGACTTTAGTACTGAAAACCTCGCCATTTTTTTCTATTTCATAGATGCACTGTTGTTTTTTTAAATTAATTTTTAACGCAGCGTTAGTGTTATGCAATGCATGTGGGAACTTTGCTTTTACTTTTGCATGAAATGCACTACACAAAAAACACATGTATTGACAACAAGAAAAATGTCTGCGTAAGAAATCAGTGGGATATGCACAAAAAGTCGCGTGCGCTGGAAATGTTGCGTTTTTTCTTGCCTAATTTTATCAAAAAACTTCATGTATAATTGGAAATTTTCTTGGGCCATATGCTTTTTATAAATCTCGAGAAATTACAAAAATTAATTCAAAATCACAAAAACAATTTCATTGCAAACGTTTACGTGACATTAAATTGATTTTTGCTAAAAAATAAGTTAACTAATTAAAATTACTAAAACTAACAACTTGAAACAAGCTAGAAAGCGAACATAGTCGCTTGTACTCGCACTAATTTAATATTATATTACCTTTTACCTTTTAAAAAGTATTTTTTAATTTAAAAAAGTGATAATGAAGCTTTAAAAATGTTCTAACAATTTAAAATAAAAAAGTGCCTTTTAACCCCTCCTGTATGTTGAAACCGAAAAATGTTGAATAGAGGCATGTAAGTGAAGTTCTAGAAAAGATGTTTCTTCAAAATAATATTTTTTAAAACTATCATCTTTTAGATTTAGAGTTACATTTCTACAATTATCAACATATTTGATTTATTGTAATATAAAGAAATTTCGCATTTGTCAAATATTTTTTATATGGGCACCCAATTTGGATTTTAGTTCCTTTAACACGTTTTGGGTTTTTAATCAAACCATACTCCCCATATAAGAATGCTTTAACTCCTGCTCTATTTGTAGAACATTCTTAAAAAGTAATAAAAATTGTTAGTGGGATTAATAGTATAATATTGCTTTGAACTTGAGTATATTTCTAATATTTACGTGATATGTATACTACTGTTGTAAAAGTTACATTTACTTTTACGTAAACAAATAAAAGTAACGAATTTCTTACTACTTTTACTTTTACTTGACTTTTAACCCTTTGGGAATTTTTTTGTCCAAAAACCGCTGCAAATCTGCAAAAGGTATATTTCGCCAGTGCTGCATTGTGTTAAATTTTGTGGCTCTCAACGATCGATGACAAAGTGTAACATTGAGCAGCAGTGGCGTAGAATACCTTCTGCGGATTTGCAGCGGAATGAATACCAAAGGGTTAAATTTCAATCACTTTTTTCATTTACTTTTTCACAAATACTTAAATTAATTTAAGTAAATTTTAAGTAATTTCAACAAGTAGATTTCCTATGGGCTTGTTGTAAAATGAGTCTCAGAAGAAGGTTTTTAAGTCGCTAACACGCTAAACTTCATTTAATCAGACTAAAAAACTTATTAAAATAAAAATTTATGCATAAAAATAGCTAAACCCTTTTTGAACGGAGCTCCAAAAAATTCACGTTTTGCTCCCTTGAAAAATTACTTTTATTATAATTTCACTCTTACTTTTAATTTAAAAATAGGTCTTACTTTTACTTTACTTAAATAAAACTTCGACCGTTATTTTTATTTTTATTTTGCTTAAATTAAAATATCACAAATTACTTTTACTCTTACGTTACTTAAAGTAAAGTAATTTTATAAAAAAATTACTTTTATTTTTTCATTAATTTTTTCAGTGGCAGAGCGTTCCCACGGTGAGGGAAGGGTCGCTGGTTCAAGCCCAGCTCCAAGCCCCAATTTTTCAATTAAATTGGAAAAGTGGGTCTTGAAGCAAAGTCTACAGTAATATTTGCTAAATAATAAATTTACAAAAATCAAAAGCCGCTACAAAAATACAATAATACCAGCAGTTCTCACTCTTTCTGCTGTCTTGTTATTTGTGTTATCAACCGGCCGGACGGCAGGTTGCACAAATAAACAATAAAACAATAACAGCGCGATGCTGTTCAGATTTAGCCAAATATTCCTGTGGCTTGGTTAGCTCAGTGGCAGAGCGTTCCCACGGTGAGGGAAGGGTCGCTGGTTCAAGCCCAGCTCCAAGCCCCAATTTTTCAATTAAATTGGAAAAGTGGGTCCTGAAGCAAAGTCTACAGTAATATTTGCTAAATAATAAATTTACAAAAATCAAAAGCCGCTACAAAAATACAGTAGTGTATACTAAATAAAATAATAATTTAAGATTAAAGAATCGAAATATTGAAATACTTTTGTTCTGGTTAAAAAAATGTTGTGTATTAAAAAAATAAGTTTTCTACTTACACAAGTGATTAAATGCTAAAATGTGACTATTAATTACCTAAAACAAATACAGTAACAGTAAAAAATTAGAATTTAAAAAAAACGACCAAAATTACAAATTCTATTAAATGTTTAGCCTGCCCCGGCCCCGACCCCGGCCGGGGCAAAATTTTCTACCCCGGCCCCGGTAAATTAAAATTTCTCTGCCCCGGCCCCGGTCCCGGCACCGGCATCAGCAATAATTCTGCCCCGGTCGATCCCTAATCTTAGATGTGTATGTCAACCCAGTTTTTAAAGAAACACCATAAATAAATTAAATGTAATCTTCCACTTAATAATAACAAAATTTACTGTAATATTTCTGATAAAATTTCTTTTTGGCGTCTAATTGATTCTTATTCTGTTAAAACTAAATTTTATTTCGGAAATTATGAACTAAAAATTCAATAGGAACATAATGAACTGTTTTATAAAACAATTAATGAGCCATATTTCAAATTTCAAAACTAAAATTACTACTTCTTAAAAATCATTTCAACCTCCAACCGAAATTAATTACTTTAACTTTACCAAGAAATTAAGCTAGGCTTATGAGTGGTTCAGGCTAGGATCACTATTTTTTACCAAATTAAGATAGGCGACAAGAAACAAGAGATAGTGTTTTTATGCTTATAAGTTTTTTACTGGTGACTGACTACTAATGAAATTGGTTTTTTACCCTGCTTTTAACAATTACGGAAAATTGATTTAATTTTTATTGAATTTATTGGACCAAATATTTTGGTACAGGGTTGTTTTAGAGCTGAAAGCAGAAAACTTAAGCCGCGAAAACGGGAATTCAAAAAAAAAGTGATTGGGGTCAGACTTAAGCTTATGCCTAAAGACTTAGGTACAGTTTTTTTTTAGATTTCAGCCTGAAATTACCCAAACCAATTTCTCAATTTTACTGTTGCAAGTTCGCCTGGCTCTAACAACCCTAAATAAAAATTTTAATCAAAAACTTTAAATATTTATTAATTCATTTTAAAATGTATTTAATGCTATAACCTCAAAGTTAATAGAAATTAGAATTTTTAAATATTTTTGATATAAA
The DNA here is from genome assembly GCA_030248175.1 of Microlaimidae sp. YZB2_3. Lineage (NCBI taxonomy): Eukaryota > Metazoa > Nematoda > Chromadorea > Desmodorida > Microlaimidae > Microlaimidae sp. YZB2_3. The sequence goes on from JASAMX010034677.1 coordinate 26,250, forward strand.
GTTTTATTTTTACAGATCCAGTCTAAATAAAAATTAAAAGACTTTTTGGCATGTGTTACAATGAAAACTTATTTCCATATTATTATTTATGATTAAAAATGAAATATATCTTGCTGGTCGTTAAGAATCCGTTGAAAAAGTTTAATCTGTACAACTTTTAACTTTTATGTATGCCATTTATAATTTTTATAAAAAAAAATAGTTTTTAATATTTATAACTCATAAACTATTATATTATGATTTATGATGGAAACACATATTATATGATACATAAAATTTATAAAATTTCGATATGCTTTTATTATTTGGATTTAATTTATTTACAAAATTTTTGGGTTTAGTAACCCTAGGTTTATTCACGTGTTTTATTTTTTTTAAAAAAATTGTCAGTTATATACAAAAAATTTACATACAATAGAATTAAAAATAAAAATTGTGGACGCTATATTTGTTTTAAAATATTTCGATTTTACGAGCATATTTTTAATTGATGTTCTGTCCTATTTCACCGAGGCTTTGTTAGTTTACATAATATATATATCCTGTGGTGTGCTTTGATTCTGTTCTTTTTTTTATAGAAAAACCATATGAACTGGAAAAAACATAAACTAAATTAGAAAACGTATTTGAGAATGTTTTAAGAAAACCTATAGATATAAAAATGGTGTGCCATGAAAAACTTATTTTATGGTCATTTTAAAAAAAATAATATTTCGTAAACTGTTAAAATATTTCAACAAAATATAGTGACAGCGGTTTGACGCACAGTGTGATATTTTCATTCAAAAAAAAATTAAAAATCGAAAACAAAAATTTTATACTGTACCCTTTCAGCAAAAAACAGTTTGCAAAACTGAAACTTCCACGCTCCCATGTTTTAAAAACACAATCATGGTAGCGTTACCTCTTACTAAAGGCAAATTAAACATGACGGTAGCGTTACATCTTACTAAAGGCAAATTAAACATGACTTTTATATTTGTTCAAGGGATTAAAATAAAAAGGGCATGCAGTAACCAATAAAATCAAAAAAAATAGGGCCCATTTTATTTACCAATTTGAGTTAAATAATTTTCATGAGTTTTTTTTTTGATTGGTTAATATAAGTGGAACCATTAATCTGATTTGATTGGTTACTTGATGGCCCCTGTTTTTTAATCATCTGTTTTTAGATTTACAATGTGAAAATCTAGATATGCTGAGATTTCAACGAGAAACAACATCATCCACTATTATGGAGCATCAGATTGAATTTCCACCAGATGATGATGTCCATTCGATCTCTGAGAATTTTGAGGATAAAAACCAAAGGATATATTTTACACGGTAATTTGCTTCATTAGATTTTTTATTACTGATATTTTAATCAAAGAAGTTTTTATTACTTTTTACTTCAGCAACATTTTGACTAAAGTATTTTTTCAGCACTGAATAATTACCTGGCACAATTTTGGACAGATCAAATGTAAGCACATTTACCCTTAAAACTGTACTGATTACTTTAATCTAAACAAACAATGTATAGACAAAATCGGCTTGACAATCTTGTGGCGATTGACGTGAGAAAAAGCACCCAATTATAACAAGACATCCCTTAAACATAGCCGCAGAGAACCTATATACCCCAGTGCTGTTGGAAATTCCAGTCAACAGAGACATATTCAAAATTCAGGAAAAACATTATAGATAAAGCTTAATAAAACCTATATGGAACAAAATACAAAATTAAATTCGCTTAATAAATTTTATTTTATCTTTTTTTTTATTCAGGACTCGCGATCCGGACCTTGTCTACAACCAACATACTTCTGTTAGCAGGCACCCGCTAAGGGTGCCCGTTCTACCTACGATTCAACACAGTACTGGAGCATCTCCGCCGCGGCAACAATCCAGCGTCACTGCAACTGTGGTCAGCACAACTCCCGATACTCCACATCCTCCTTCGCAGACCGGAGCCAATGGGCCTCTTAACATACCCACCTATAGGTTGGCAGCGTTTTGCCTGAGAGATGATTGTAAAACTAAAGAAACTGTTAAGTTCTAAAGGCACAGTTAAACAGCTAAACATAAAAATCGAACCAGAAAGATTTTTTGCGTAAAAACCACTTATAAACCTATAGCTAGCTAGCGTACTTCTGACTTGTAAATTTTGCCACGAAATCAAAAATCGTAGCTTGTTACATAGATAACCATACGAAATATAATTTTAAAAAATCTATTTAATATGAATAAATAACTATATGTTTTTTAAAAGCAAGAACAGTACAAACAAAGTGTGTTTGAATATAATTAAATGATACGTCTAAACTATAGAAATTAATTATATTTAGGTTTATCGATTATGACAAAATATACTTTAGTAAACATCTTAGTATTTTAGTTGTAGACTTGCACAAAGTAAAGTAAACGTTTGGTGTATCTGTTGGACTTATGTAAAGATGCCTTAAGGCTGGTTCATACTTATAACAAAACGTCCTTTGGACAAAGTCCAAAGGACAATTTTAGAAAAGCCAAAACGTCCTTTGGACAAGCCAAAACGTCATTTGGACTTTTTCCTTTGGATGAAGTGTGAATGCTACTTAGAATTTGACCTTTGGACAAAGTCCAAAGGACAAAATCTAAAGGGAAAAGTCCAAAGGACAAAAAGTATGAACACGTTGTCCTTTGGATTTTGTCCTTTGGACAAAGTCCAAACGACGTTTGGTCATAAGTATGAACCAGCCTTTAACGAACGACCCGATCGGCCAAGTATTAAAGGAGCAATTCATTCCTTCCGGGCGCAACAGAAGTTTGATTTGTGACAGTCCTCTTTTAATTAACAGACGCAAATAGTTATTTTCATTTTGAAAAAATTGCGAAAATTTACTACTTATTGACCAAACTTGGCCCGAATCTTATAGATATCTTTTTGGTCAATTAACATGTAAAAAATTTATAATTTGATTAAAATAATTGACTACGTTAAAATTTTTCTAATCTGAATTGATAAAAATTTGATTTTTTTAAAATTGCAAAATCACATGGATAACATCGCTAAAGTGATGTCAGGACATCTGCAAAACAATTTTTTAACTATGGAATTGCTTGTAGATGTTTTGATTAAAATAAATTACTTGTAGATGTTCTGAAAGGCGATTTCTTTTTATTAAGAAGAAATATAATAATCATTTTTTTCTTATTATTCTCGCGTCTCGCTCCTCATTTTATATGAAACTATGTTAGCAAATTGCTGCAGTGCAATCAAAATAAACAGTGGTAGCACGATCCACGTTTTGAACTGTGTTTTGCCTTAATAATCAGAAAGAGTTAACTAAATATAATTATGCTGATTGGTTATTTTATATCTTGTATTTGCTACCATAATAAATCAAAATATTTTCTACATATTTCAAACAGCATTTTTATTAAAACTTGATTCTGTAAATGGTACACTAACTAAATACTCAAAACGTGGTATCAGCTTCTACCAACATTGATTTACTGTAAGCGCTGTATTTAAAAAAAACAAAAACAGTTTATTCATTTATTAAAAATTGTTTGTAAAGTTAATTCCACTTTTATGTAAGTTTCTTTAAACTTACTTCTAATACCTGAATTTTTTTAAACAAAACTAAAAACCAATAGTAAAAGATTTTTTAAATTTTATCCTTATAAAAAATAATTTAAGCGTTGGTAAGCTTTTTTTGTATGATATAAGTTCCAGATAAAATATTGAGTTAACAGAAGAGGTTTTTCAAATAATACAATGCCGAATAATTAAGAAAATTACTTTGTTTTGCTTTGCACAACAAAAATACACTGGGGTTAAAATACAGTAAACTAAAAAATGAAAGAAAAAAAACTTAAAAACTCTCAGTGCAGGATTGGCAACAGAAGTTTTTATCCCCCCGGTGATAATTCCAGTACTCATTCTACAATCGGCGCTAATCCTCATTTTGAATCCAATCTAGAAATTCGAACTGGACAAAAAAATAATTTTATGGTAAGAATTGGAATAGTTACCTGAATTCCATTTTGACTGGAAAAATTCACAATAAATCTAATTTTAAAGGGTTTTTAAGTGCAAAAATCAATTTAAAAAACACACAGATTTTTTATGTTTTGCAATATAATGCTACAGAGCTCATTAAGCCGAAGAAGGCTTGGAAACCTTGCTTTTTAAATGAATAATTTATATTTACATTAGCTTGAAATATGCCCTGAATTATTTTATTTAAGTCATATATGTGAGTGTGAAAAAGTTAGATTCTTATAACAAACTGTCGCGCGCTCAAAATTGTGCGATTTCATTGCGCGCGAAGAAAAACTGTTTTAACGTGCTTAAGAAATTTAAAAAAAAAATTAAGTTTACAAAACAAATTTAAAATATACATTTTTTGTTATTCCGAAAATCGTCAATTTTAAATATACTTTTTTTGTTATTTCGGAAATCTTCATAAACCAAAGCTTTAGAACCTCATTGCACGGAGATTTTCGAAACATCACTTCTCAAACTACATATTTTTGTTCGGTTTTAACAAAAAATTTTCTAAATTTACATTTTCGATGACGCGAAAAAAATTTCGATGGCACACTAACATAAAAAAAGAAAATTTTAAATGTAAAATGTTTGTACTTTTGCCTTACGTAAATGAGGAACTCAGAGCAAGAACCATTTTAAAGAACAACTACTGTAGGACCTGCGAATACTTTGCTGAAGAGTTTAAAATCCGCCGCATTTAAAGTAATTGTATTTTACTGTCCCTTCCCTCCCAGACAGAATGCGATCCAAAAACTGATTAAACGCACTTCCAAAATTTTTTTTAGATACCACTACTTTTACAGTCTTAATTTTTGATAATTAATTTATTACTGGTTAAAGTAAAACCTTCAATTTGTTTTTAGTTGCCTAAGTTTTAAAATTTGTCTAAAAAATTGTTATTTGAATGAATACCTGTTGTTTAATTTAAACATTTTACCTGAAACTTTAAAAAAAAATTTATTGTTCGGAGATGGTTTTTATTTTACTTTTTGTTTTTTCTTTTGGCCTGTTTTTAGCCTTTAAAAAATAGAAACTGTTTTGGTTTTAATATCAAATTTACATGGTTTACATAAATTAATTTATGGCATTTCTAACTCTGCACTACATAATATAATTTGGTGTTTACAGCAATATTAACATATTAACAGCAGGTATTAACATATCTTGTCCTGAAACCCTTTAACAGGTTGCCCTAACTTAACTTCACCTCAAAACTTTTTGACATCTTTACGCTTAGTCACATCATTGATGTACTGAATTCATATTAATATTGAGTTCTAAGATTGTATAAGATAATATAAATTTAATAGCACAGTCCATTGGATAAGGGGAGAATTGGAGCGTCGTTAATCAAATTAAAACAACTACACAAATAATTTTAAGTGCTCAAATCCTAATTTTCTTATACACACAAAACATTTTTTAGGTTGTTGAAAATAATTCTGTGGACAGAAAACACTGGGAACCTAAAACAGCAGGCTCAAAATTTTTGGCATATTTCTTCGCATTAGCAGCACTCATTAGTTTTATTTTGTATATACTACCTTTGGAAATTTCCACGTGGCACAAAATCGTACCGGTAAATATTAAAATCCGTTTTTAGCTCATGATGGACCTTTTTTGAATAAAATTAAAAAAAATTAGGTCCGATGTCCCATCACGATTTAATATTTTGTGATAAAGTAAGTAAAATTTCCTTTGTTTTTTTAAAGTCGAAATTTGTCAGCAATAAAAAGGGGAAATCAACTATTTTGGTAATTTTTCGGGATAAGCTGATTTAATATTTTGTCTTAAAATAAGTAAATTTTTCTGTGTTTTTTTGAAGTCGAAAATTGTCAGCAATAATGAGAAGAAATCAACTATTTTGGTAATTTTTCGGGATAAGCTGATTTGGTGTAGCATGAGTTTATTGTATATATACATTTTAGGCTAAAAACCTTTTTATAACTAATAACTATTACGTGAAACTGCCAAAAATTGTCGAAATATATTTACTACTATATTTGTGTAGCTTGGGTTTATTGCATGTAAACATTTTAGGCTAAAAAACTCTTTTTGTAATAATAATTACGTGAAAACGTGAAATTTCGTCGAAATAAATTTATTATTATTTTAGTAGGCCTACTATAAAATGCAATAAAATTGTGAAAGTCATTTAATTGTAATTTTTCATTGTTTTTTTTTATTTAACGCATTTTTTTAGGTTAGCTTGATTTGTCTCTAATTTATTTTAAGCAGGGTAAATTAAGTTTAACAGATCTTTTCAAATTTATTCATAATATTTACGTATGAACGCGGTACAAAGTTACACCACGGTTTGGGGAAAATGACACTGGAACTTAGAGCCCACCATGTTACATGTAAAGCTAAAATAAGGTAAACGAAGAAAGTACAGTAACTGACTCAAAGTTGAACAGGCCATAATTTCGGCCGGTACGGGGTGTTAATGTTTAAGCAGGAAATAGGAGCCATCGAAAATTTAATGGAAACTGTGGAGCGATGGGTGTAACGCAGCCGTAAGTCAAAATGGGTGTACTGTAGGCTTAGGTAAAACGTAGCGATTTCCTTATCAGGTTCCAAGTCCTGTATCGCTCATTTTTCAGCCAAAAAAGCTAAAAACAGCAAATTGTTTCGCAATCTTTCTTTCAAAAACTCGATTTATTCGGCCTCATATTTCTGGACGTTACACTGTGTATGGCAGGATATATCCTCATGTCATCTATCTAGTCATCATGTGAATAGCAAAAAATGACAACCGATGGACGAAATGAAGGCCTGGCCCACTTTAATTCATTTACCCAACATAATATATATATTTTTTAGATTCATAAAGCGGAATCGTTTTATTTCTCAGGTCGACTCGGTTACTACTCTCTGCTGGTTGTGGCTGCCTTCGCGACGGCTTACAACGCTATTTGGCTCCACGCGGCTTTATCCTGTCTCGTGGCGACAATTGTGGCAATTAGGTTGCCGGCCATTATCGTTGGCAGTGCAGCCAGCGTTCAGCTGGTCAAATATTACGATCGAAATTTACGATCCAGTAGGTTTAATTTGAAAATAAATAAAATAAAATATAATACACTTAAATACAATAATACTATTTATATTTCTATCAAGTGTAAATGACAAAAAATCAGCTTTGTCCTGCCTCGTGGCGACGATTCTGGCAATCAGGGGCGGGTCCACTAAACGCGGCGACCGCATCTAGCACGTTGTTAAAACTCTGTTAAGCCTTATTTTTGTTTTTTTCCCAAAAACAACAGACTTTTTTTTTCCACAATATTTTTATATTTTATTGTATATACAACTTTAGCTACCCTAGTTAGGGTTAGCAAAACCACGACGTAAGATTCTGGCAATCAAACAAATATCATAAAACTCTAAAAACCAAAAAAAACCACAAAAAAAAACCCCCCACAAAAAACAACCCACACCCCCCCTGGTGGCCAATTAGTTTTGGCAATATGTTTTCGTTTAAGGACGAACTTTCTTTGCACTTGCGGTCTGGTGTGGTATATTCTTATACGTGTACAAAGTACAATCTTTGCTATTACGAAAAAACAAGGCTTTACCTTTATACCAGAGTTTGCGAGCACAAGGGACTGAGCCCTTTTACCGGTAATATAATTGTTAAACGCGAAAAAAGTGCGGTTTTTGAACACATGTTACAATGTCAATCTAATGCAAATTCCACAGATTTCCGAATTCTTAGTCATAGCGCCTTTGACTTACATCTATTAATTAAGGAATCCCTGTTAATTGCAAAGGATCGACCAGATATTAATGCCAACATATTGCTTCCCTTCCGTCATTTCTGTTTTGGCCATTCTTCGTGCGTCCAGATTTAATTTGAAAATAAATAAATTAAAATAAAATAAAATAATTTCTATTTCTATCACGTATAAATAACAAAAATCCATCCTGGGGTCTGTCTCGATTCTTATTTTACGAATTTCCACCTGGGGCCGGTCTACTAAACGCGTGCTGACTAGGTGCTATGTTAGCACGTTGTTTAAAACTCTTGGTAATGTTTTAATTTCTGGGTTTTTTCTCGGAAATTTTATTAAATTCTTTGTCGGCATGGCATAAATTCATATTTTATTAATTTTATGTATAGTCGTTATAAATACAAGCTAATAAAGCAATAACACCTAGTTAAGGGTTAGAAAAACTCATAACTAGGCTTAAGGCTTTATTAGCTTTTATTTAAAGCAAATATGCATAAAACTGTGTAAATATTAATTTATCTCATTTAAAAAAAAGATTCCCATAAGATGTCTTGAAAAAACCCACTAAAATTAAAACATTATCAAGAGTTTTAAACAACGTGCTAACTTAGCACCCAGTGAGCACGCGTTTAGAGGACCGGCCCCTGCTTTTTATGAAATACATGAGAAGAATTTTAGCTTTTAATCCAGAGGGAGTATCTACGCGTTGGGAAGAAACAGTACGCTGCGCTGATTGGTCTGTTTGTCCGTCCATATTCCGTCTATAATGTATTTCACAAAAATTAGGCAGAGACTTGTAAAATAAGAATTTACAAGCGTCTTTATGGAACCGTCCCTTGTAGTAAAAATTTATTTCCTATCCTTGTATCTTTTAAAATAAAATTGACGCTTTCTGGGTTTTATATTATAACATCATTTACTTGCACGGAGAAAAAAGATCAAAATTTAACCCAAGAGATAAAATTCTGTCCCCTCGTAAGGGTCTATTAGACCGACTAGGGGTGAGAAGTCAAGTTTTTGACAAGAAAATGCACTAAACAGATATTAAATTTTTACTGTTGTAATAGTTTTTTAAATGTATTCTTGACAATCAACTGCATACCTCCAAACATTTCAAACCTAAGAAGGAGCACCATCTGCCCTTTCTTTGCTAGACAGCCTCCCCGGCTTTCTACCTGTTGAAAAAGTTTATTGCAGCCTCCTAATAACCTTTGCCCTTTCTACTGTCTTATGTTTCTTAAAGGCCGTTTTTTTGCTAGTTTCTATTTACTTTTAACCCACCGGAACCAGATTTAGAGATTAAATTAAAAGAAATATGAAAGCAAATTTGTTAGAGATTAGTTAGAAATTTGTTAAAGACAGATAAAATTTGTTAGGATTAGTGTTTTTTTAAGCAACTGAAGGTATTAATTTTAAAGGAATAGATGAACGATTGGTAAAGGTTTCAGTGGACACCCATTTTACACTATTTCATTGAGTCATTTTAAATCCGTCTTTGTTGGTTGTATGTAGTTATTTTTAAAAAGTAATTAAAAAAGTTTTAAGACAATAATTTGCATTATCAATTTTTGTCAACGCTTTTAAGTTTTGTTTTAATTACATCCAATGCGGTATTTTATTTTAGGCAAGTAACGTGTGTGCGTGTGCGTGTGTGTGCGTGTCCGTGTGTGCGCGCGCGCGTGTGTGTCTCTCTCTGTGTGTGTATGTGTTTTTTAATCTTTAAAAAATAAACAATTTTTAGCTCTTATCAGTCCGGTTCCGATTCCAGTAGAATGCGCCGGAGATAAAGCTGATAACTGTATAATCACTGCGCAAATATCACTGGTGGCGTATATTGTGGAAGGAATTATCGATTTAATAGTTCTCTGTGTGGCTTTAGTTTTGCTATCTAAACATCACTATTTCGACCAAACTCAGATGGTTCGGGTAAGAAATTGAATAAGTTTTTTTTTGGATTTAGGGTCGCTGGAGCCGAGGGAACTTGGATTTAGAATTTGAAGCCAAAAACTTGAGAATTGAAGCCAGGGGGTTGTTTCATAAAAACCCTTGTAAATTCTCATTTTACAAATCTACGCCTATTTTTTTTTAAATACACGATAAAGGTTTTTCGACTTGTAATCCAGATGAAGCATCTGCGCGCACTGCTCTGCGCTGATTGGTCGCAACCACGTCATTTCATCTCCGCTGACCGATCAATATTCGCCGTGTCGTATGTTTTCTATCATGTAATTTACAAAAAATAGGCGGAGATTTGTAAAATAAAAATTTACAAACGTCTGTATGAAATAGGCCCAAGAAGTAGGTACTTGTAAGCGAAAGTTTCAAATCGTTAAAATCTTTTCCTAAGTCCCAAGCCTAAGCCTTTAAATCTAACGCCAAACCATTTTTTTGCTTTACGTTTCGAATGTCCAACTTTTACTGATGACTCCAAGTTTCTCGCTTACGACTCTTACCTCTTTTTTGCCTTAAATATGTATTTTAAATAAATGAAATAAATAAATAAATAAATAAATTTAAATATATTTATTTTAATATATTTTTTTTATTTTGGTTTTGGTATTTTATCGTTAACTTAGAGTGCAAGCTACCAATTAACCTTGAGTAAAAATTTACTCCGACACGTCGAAGCACAAGCTTAATAAAACTCAAAATGATTTTTAAAAATTCTTTTAGTTTCCACTAAAAAACAAAACCATGTATAGTTTTCATAAGTTATACTAAAAAAGTCTCCAAAACAAATTAAAAAACACAGAGTTTTTGTATTATTTTCTAGGCAAAACCTGGTTTTCAACAAAACTAAATTTTAAATTTGGTTTATTTCTGCAAAATATAATAAAAATGACTATTTTTTGTAAAAGAATAGAATCGGTAAAAATCGATGATATTTTTGTTTGTAGCTTTTAAAATCTGCTTTGTTTCTTCTGAGTTGAATTGAATTAAATTATGAAGGAATCTTTATGTATAAGTTTGAAAAACTAAAAATAGCTATTTAAAAAACAGTTTTCTTACCGATTTCTAATTTTTTTAATTTACAGTAAATAGTAAATTTATTATTTAGCAAATATTAGTGTAGACTCTGTTTCAAGCCCCACTTTTTTGATTGAATAGGAAAATTGGGGTTTGTAGCTGGGCTTGAACAATCGACCCTTCCCTTTTTACCAAACCATCCATTTTTTTGGAAAAAAATGTCGCGATTCTTTTATTACTAGCTCGCTGAATCAAACGTTAAACTTAAGTTAAATTCTTTCTTTCCGTGAAGTCTATTTAAATTTACTTGAATACTAAAGAAAGTCAATTTATTTAGGGTAGCATTTTTATCATATTATAAGTTTTCTTAAATTTTTTTCGTTGTTTTTTTATGGTTAAAAATTAACATTTGGTTTTGTTTTGATTGTTAACTGTTTCATTAAAACCTAATACTTTTTTATTGTATTAATCGTATATTACCCAGCGGATAATTGACATTTTGACAAACACAAACAACTAACAAAACACAACATAATCAAACATCAATAAAAAAACATAAAATAAGCTTAAATTTTATAATTTAAATATTATCTTAATTTCAGTGGCAGCGGTGGATATTGTGTGTTTTGGCTCTTATCGCTGCGTTTATGGACACTCTACCGCAAAATATTATGACTATAGAAATGATAAAGGCTATCGACCCTTTCGTGGAACGGCAGTTTCTTACAGCTGGCACAGGTGAAATATTAACCCTTTGGGATTTTTTTCGTGCAAAAACAGCAGCAAAGCGTTAGAATGAATTCCGCGTGTGCAATTTATAATACCCATGTACAATTTAGTGATGTTCCTTCCTATCCTACCTAGTGATCGACCGGGGCAGAATTTTTGTTGATGCCGGGGCCGGGGCCGGGGCAGGCAAAAAATTAAGCAGAATTTGAAATTTTGGTTTTTTTTCAAATAAAAATCAACATATTTGCTGTTAATTATTTGGTTTATGTAATGAATAGTCACATATTAGAATTTAAGTACTTTGAGAGTAAAAAAAACCTTATTTTTTATTACACAAAAGTTTTTTTTTCTAAGCAGAACAAAATTTTTATTTTCATATTTCAATTTTTCTAAACCTAAATTATTATTTTATTTGCATAATATATGTACATTTTCTCGTAATTATTAGCAGTATATTCTTGTTTAAAGCAATATTATACCTAATCGCAAGCCATTTATGTTACTTTTAAAAAATGCTTTACAAATAGAGCAAACCATTTATGTTACTTTTAAAGAATGCTTTACAAATATGTAGAGGAAGAGTTAAAATACTTGCAAGGAGCATGTTTTGATCAGTAAAGCAAAACGTGGTAAAGAAACTAAAATCAAAACTGGGTACAAGTAACAAAAATATTTCACAATAACAAAATCTCTTCAAATTAAATAAGAAAAGTGTTTTTTCCAGGCTTAAAATATTAAAATATTTAAATTAAAATATTCTTAATTAAATATGTTGGTACCTAATTGACGAAATTTAACCGTAAAAGTTAAGAATACTAGTCTTGCTTCAATGTTATTTTAAAAAAGAACTTTTACTCGAATTTCATTTACACCCCACTATTCAACATTTTTTAGTTTAAACATATAAAAAGGGTTAAAACGCACCTTTTTATTTTAAAAAATAAGAGCATTTTTTAAAATTTTATTGTCAATTTTTGTAAATTAAAAAACACTCTTTTTAAGTAGTAAAAAGTAAAATATTATATTGCGAGTACATGAGACTACTCGCTTTCTAGCTGTTTCAAGTTGATTGTTTTAATGATTTTAATCAAATTATTTAATTTTAGCCAAAAACTATAAAATTAACGTCACGTAAACTTTTTCAATGTAATTATTTTCGTGATTTTGCAATACTTTTTATAATTTTTCGAGATTTATCAAAAACATAATATAACCCAAAAAAAATTTTTGATTATACACTAGGTTTTTGAATAAAATTATGGAAGAAAAAAAATGCCACATTTTAAAGTTTCGCGACTTTCTGTGCATAAACCACTGATTTGTTGCGAAGAGATTTTTTTGCAGTCAATAATTGTTTTTTCGTGTAGCGCATTTACTTACAAAAGTGGAAGCAACGTTGCAATATGCACTGAAAAAACGCTAACACTGTTAAAAATTGGTGCACCCAAAAATAGCAGAAAATGGCGGGTTTTCGGTATTAAACTCGCACAAGAGTGCTAGTTTCAAGCAAAGTATTTTATTTAAAAATTAGTATTATTCTTATTTAGCATTATACGAACACTTTTTTTTCAAATTAAATATAAACAGTTCATTATTAACTTTTTGTTTTAAAAATTCACGTTTGGTGTCTTTTGGCTGGATACAAAATATTGGGTTCAAAAAAACTGAACTGACTCCGCAGGTTTTTTTTAAATTTTATGAATACTATTGTGTAGATTTACAATAAACTTAAAAATTCTAAAATAAAGACTAGGCATCAGCTTGAATTTTTTTAACGTAACAAAATTTAAAAACAATTTCCAATATTCACCTAAAAATAAACGCAAGAATATATAATCCAAGCAAATAGGGTAGTGCATTTAATTTCGGCACTTTTCCAAATTGGGCATTTTTGATTTTGGACTATATCTTTGGTAATCCTGGACGGAATACGACGTTTGATAGCTCAAATGAGACCTAATTATATGTAGATGACTGTCGTAAGCTTTTTATTTGTTATGAAATAATATTTTCATGTGAAATCGTGTGATTTATAAAAAATAAAATTGATACTCGTTTTTAGAACATGGGCATTTCATAATTACGCAATAAATTGGTTTAAAAATTAAACTGTCCTGGTAAAATTTAGTCTATTTTCCGAATTTTTAGTCCCCGTGGTTCTACGCTGCGTCTGTGGTGAGCAATCGTTATAAAATAAAATAGTGTAATTCCGGCACACATATTGCTGTAGGTAAAAACGGGTTGAATTAAGTGGTCGGGTGTTAAATTGTAATTGTAAATAGTTAAAAGACAACGTTGAAATGTGTAGGGGTCATAGCACACCACTTAAACTCGATTAAGGGGGTCCTTTTAAAAAGTGCCGAAATTAAATGCACTTTTTTCCCAAATTTTGCTCATTTTGATACCATTTGGTATTTTAGCTGTAACTTTTTGCCAGTTACACGTTAAACAACAAGTAGAAGCTTAAATTAAGGAAAACTGTCTGGAAATAATGATAGGCTTTTAATGATGATTTTTTGACTGAGAAACAATCAATTGTTTGTAAAGTGCCGAAATTAAATGCACACATTTAATTTCGACAATTTTCCATTTTTTTTAAACTGATTTAATTAAGTAAAAAAACTATTTTCGTACAGTGAAAAACTTTTGTGACGCAACGCAGTATCGTGAAAGCTTCAAAATAAGCTACCAAACATGAAATTCGGGCCATACAGTAAAAAGTTACATCGGAAAAACAAAAAAATGCCGAAATTAAATGCACTACCCTAAGTATACAATTTGAACGACAATTTTAAATACGAAGTACCATTTAAAAAGTAAAATGGTGTTTTTTATTTTTGAATCTTTTACTTAAGCGTGCAGTACCGAGTCAAACTTTTTGTCCTCGATTTTGATTATTTTTTGTGAAAATCTTACCCCTGCCCCCAATAGCCCACAAATTTTTTTCATTAAAATATCTCTAGTGGTTTAGGAGATATAACCCGCGAAAAGGGCGTTTTTTGACAATTGTTAGAGCTGCCCCCAAGCTTTTCGCAATTTATGAAAAATTTTTAAAAAAAAATAATGATGTAACCATAATTTAATTGCTGACCTATGGTTAAATAATGGCTGGCTGACCTCATAAAATTGTAAGAGTGACTGACATTAAAGGAAATTAAAATTAAGTAAAGGACCAATTAAAATTAAGCGGTATAGACATGGAAAATAAATTGGAACCCAGAATTTCAAATTTTAAGACACAAATAATGCTAAATTTTAATCAATTTAGTCATCGAATTAGTATTTTTATTTCAATTTGAGTAATTTGATAAATAATTAATTATAAAGACACTTAGTTTCTAATATCAAACTTATTTGTTCAAAATTTTATATGTTTTGTTAAATAATCGATTTAACACTGTAATTTTTTAAGGTCCGTTAAGTTTAAATTGCCTATAGGTATAGACCTACCTAGCGTAACAAAAATTGAGTATGCGGTCCCACCACGAACCAAACTCCTCTCAAATTAAGTACATTTCTTGTATTATTTTTGAAACTGGAAATACTATACAAATAAAACATCTACTTGATAATTTTTAGTGGTCTTTTTGTATTTAATTAAACATCACAAAATGTTTTTTTCTGATTAACCAAAAAATTTACATATGAGAAACCTTAGTTACGCTTAATATAGCTCTAAATAATGGTCATAAGTTAACAAAATACTCGAAATTGTTTTAATATAGTTGTTTAATCTCCGGTTTTCGAAAAAATTTTGTAAAAATCATTGGTTTCATAACGAATTCGGATTTCGCGGCGGGACCGCAGACCCAAATTTTCATAATGCTAGGTAGGTCCACTCTCTAAAAACACTTTTTGATTTTTTGCACAAGCTAAATTATTATTAGTTTACAAAAAATAACTTTTTGTAAATTAAACGTATTGTTTTTAGTTTTTAACTAATTGCTTGATATTTCTTGCTTTAGTAAAATTTTTTTTTGTTTTCCAAAAATGATTTTTGGAAAACAATTATTAGTAAATAATTATTTAAAAAAAACCTCTATATGTTTAATTTACAAAAACTTATTATTTATAAGGCAACAAAAATTTAGCTTGTGCAAAAAATCAAAAAGTGTTTTTAGAGAGCCTTATTAAAATGAGTTGACATTTTAGAGTTTTTTTTGTGTAAGACTAAATTAATTTTTTGAAAGCCATCGTGTAAAATTACTCGATTTTGAAAACTAAAAATAGGCCAAATCTAGTAATTTATGTAAAAAAAAGTTCTCATGATACTTCTGAGTGATTAAAAAATTGCTGCTTTGTCAGTTAGTATTACGCTGGTACAAAGAAACAATTAAAATATGGCGATTTCAATTGAGATAAAATAAAAAATAATACAAAACAAAGGATAATATTCTAATGGAGAAGAGAAAAAACCCTTCGTTTTATACACTTTAAAAAAATAAAATAAGTTTAATAAACACGTCAAGATTTTAAAGACCCTCAAAATGTCATATATTATTCGTGATAGCAAAACATATACGTTATATATGTTTTGCTCTGTGGGAATGGTTTTGGGAGGAGCTAATAGAATCACTTTTGGCCAATTAGTGCTTGGGAAAAAATAATCTCCAATGAATGAAAAATCTCCTTTTTTCATGAGCACTAATTGGCTAAAAGTGATTCTATAACGTTATAACTCTGTATAGAATATTAACACTGAACAATTTCCGTTAAAATGCGAGGGTTTAGACTATTGTGAAACGAGAATTAATTTTTTCAGGAAACATTGAGCCAAATGATAAGGATTGCCGGTTTATATTTACTCCTCTACCTTCAACAATAACGCCAAATTTTGCCGGGGTGGTTAGCCCATATTTTTTCACAATTTTAGTAATATGGCTGGCTCTTGGACCTGTTGGAAGAACAAGAGCAAGTACGTTGGAATTTATTCGAATTAAACTTTAGAAATTTTTAGACTTTAGAAGTGTAAGTTAAAAACTTTAGAAGTCTAAATCGTCGATAACTCTGACACAAAGAGTCAAAATCATTATAAGATCAACGTGACTCTGACTTTTTTTATATTGTTTGTGTGTTCAAAGAGTAAAAGAAAGTCACGTTTACGAGTATTTTACCACGCTTCTGACTCTTTGTTTCAGAGTAACGACGAAATGACGTAAAACCAGTCGAATGAATTTTTTGATCTCCTTACGTTGTGTTTTTTAATATAATTATTTATTTATTAAAACCAATGCACTCAGGGTAAAAGAAATAGATAATTTACAATTTTTGAAAATAATGTGATTGAAATAATGTTGAAATAGAATTTAAAAATTTTTATAATTTTTTATAATTTTGCGGTATAAAATCGTTGAAACATTTTTCTTGTAATACTTTTTTTTTACAAAAACGACTTGTGCCCTTAATCTTTTTCCTATAATTTAAGCGAATACAACACCGCCATGCTACTTTATTTTTATATGTTGTATCTATGAGAAAAATGTTTAGTGAATAAATAAGTCAATCGAAGAGAAACCAATACACCCAATGAAACTTTCGTACTACGAAATAAAGAATTCCAGCTTATATCACTACATACCAAAAAATTTTCAAAATATCATCATAATATATTTTATATTAAGAATAAAGTTTAGGAGGAATTGTGAAGACACTTATGTCTAAAATCCAAACGATTAAAATAAGTTTTTAAAAATAAAATTCTATTCTGTAATGAAATGTATTAAAAATTTTAATAAATTCAAAAAGTATATTTTTATTGGTAAAAAAAGGAATAGCAAGTAACTACATATTGTTTTTGCTATAGAGATTTTTATTATTGTTTTAGCTACGTACTCGGCGCTAATTCGAACTGTTTCCACTATCGCATTCTTCATTATGGTTTTGGCGCAGTTGGCGCTTCTTATCAGCCGAATATATCTTATGAGTCACATGGTGAACGGACATTTCGATGAGTACCGAGGGTTCAAAGACTGCATGACGCGTCCCGTCGCGTTTTTAATCGTATGCAGATTGTTTGTGTTCGTCATATCCGCCGCCATTGGCATTATTATTGTACTGCAAGGGAAACAAGTACTAAAACCTCAACCTGTTAAACCTGATTATTAAAGAGGTGATAATATGCCAGGTGGTATTACAAGTATAAACAAAACAATAATAAGAAGACGGGCAATGCGATTGGCGCCCCGTAATCAATTCGCGACTTTTTTTATCATCGGAACTTTTTTTTCCATTTTCTTATCTTGTATAATCTTGTATAAATGATCACGATACTACCGGTTACAAAATTCTTCCAGAATATGGATTTATTTGTGTTGAGACCTGTGCTTGATCATTAGCCATTAAAATGTCAACAACATAGAAATTTCGTAATTTTTTTGGTGCACTTATTTTTTTACGATATACTAATGCTGTTTCACAAGACGTTGTTTGTTTTAACACAAGTTTAAAAATTATTAAAAAAAATATTGCTGATTAATCTAATTTTAAGGTTAATCATAAAATTGTTCTTGATTTTTTAACATAAATTAATTAAACGTTAACATTTCGGAAATATATAGACTTTCGAACTACGTCCGTAAGCGGTGAAGTCTTTATACACATTTGACGCTGATTTTTAAGGACTGATTGACACTGGAGTCACTTACGGGTGACTAGTGACAACGCGTTTCCACTTCATTTCATTACTTATCACTTGTGGCTACGGTGTGAAAGCGTTGTCACTTTTCACTACAATGGGAACTGAAAATAAAAATAATGTTGTGCAAATACCGCGGAGAATATATAAGTATATTTAGTTATATTATAGTTTAAAGCTGTAAAAAGTGTTACGAAAAACTAATATTCCATTAAGTGAATACTTAACGGGATATATTACGATTTACGAAAAATAAAACTTAAGAAAAAAATTGTTTAATACCTTGTGAAAGTATAACATGTTTTTGTGTATATATTTTGTTTATTGTTTAAAAATTTGCTTGCTTTGTACATTGTACATTCTATAGGTGACATGCAAAATCTCCAAAAGTAGTGTAAAATCCCCATGGCAAAATTCCCCATAACGTAGTGTAAATTCCCCACAAAAATTAGAAATGCGTTTGCAAACTTAAATGTGTTAAAAAAACTTAAGTTTTAATTATAAAAACATTAAAAATGTTTTAATTTTTTCCTAAGCCTACGCAAAGCCCTAAAATCAAGCTAAATTTTATCATGATAAAATTTTGTTGTATTTTCCAAGTGTCAAAATTTAAAGGAAATATTGCAAACGCATAATATTTATGGGGAATTTACACCACCTTATGGTGATTTTGTAACGTTTATGGGGATTTTGGCCGATAGGAAATTGGTCCATGGGGTTTTGATACGGTCCCATTATATATTAAGTAACGTTAATATATTATTTGAAAAAAAGTTATTGATTTGTTAGGGGGTCTACCGGAATGTGATTTTAAGCCTGATTTTGCGATCCGGGCTGGACCAAGCTGAGATTTTTTACCCTGTTCCCTTGTTGTGGCGGCTCAGACGAAAAATGTATTTGGCTTCTTGCTGCTTAGTGTATAAAGACTAGTGATGTTCCCTGGAGCTCCGAGCTTCGAGCTATGACACTTCGGAGCAAAGCTCCGTTTTAGGGAGCTCCGGAACAACTCTCGGAATTTTTTCTGATTCTTGCGACCACACTTCATTGTTTTTTTTGTTTTATTCAACATTAAATCATACATTCGTGCGTGGTTGCAAGCGATCGGGTGCGTGCTTGCGTGCGTACGTGCGTGCTTGCGTGCGTGCTGTCCGTTTATCCTTGCTGTTATGCGTGTGTGTGTGTGTGTGTGTGTGTGTGTGTGTGTGTGTGTGTGTGTGTGTGTGTGTGTGTGTGTGTGTGTGTGTGTGTGTGTGTGTGTGTGTGTGTGTGTGTGTGTGTGTGTGTGTGTGTGTGTGTGTGTGTGTGTGTGTGTGTGTGTGTGTGTGTGTGTGTGTGTGTGTGTGTGTGTGTGTGTGTGTGTGTGTGTGTGTGTGTGTGTGTGTGTGTGTGTGTGTGTGTGTGTGTGTGTGTGTGTGTGTGTGCGTAGGGATCGACCGGGGCAGGATTTTTGCTGATGCCGGGGCCGGGACCGGGGTAGAGAAATTTAGATTAGCCGGGGCCGGGGCCGGGGTAGAAAATTTTGCCCCGGCCGGGGCCGGGGCCGGAGCCGGGGCAGGTAAAAAGTTTAGCAGAATTTGTAATTTTGGTCATTTTTTTCAAATTGAAATCAAATTTTGTATCGTTAATTATTTGGTTAGATAATTAATAGTCACATTTTGAAATTTAAGCCCTTTGAAATTAAAAAAATTATTTTTTATTAAACAAAAATTTTTTTTCTAAGCAGGACAAAATTTTTATTTCGATTTTTTTAAACCTAAATTATTATTCTATTTTTAATAATATATGTACATTTTTACATAATTATTAGCAGTATATTCTTGTTAAAAAAATATTATACTTAATCGCACACCAATTATGCTACTTTTAAATATGCTTTACAAATAGATCAAACTATTTGTGTTACTTTTAAAGAATGTTTTATAAATAGAGCAGGAGTTAAAGTACTTTTATACAATATGTTTTAATCAGTAAATCAAAACGTGGTAAAGAAAATAAAATCAAAACTGGGTACAATTAACAAAACTATTTCACAATAACGAAATCTCTTCATATTAAAATATTTTAAATTAAATATGTTGGTACCTAATTGGCGAAATTTAACTGTAAAAGTTAAGAATACTAAAGACGAATTCAATCAGGGAGAAAACAGCAGGGTAGTAAAGTAACTACTCATTTTTCAAGAAAATATCACGTGTAGAAAAACACCTGACGCAACTTAATAATAATAATTGGTTACATTATCCCTGCCAATTTTTTTTATTAATTTTATTCTCGTGCGTTTATTCTTTTTTCTTCTTGACGGCGAGCGGTTACGCCCTTAATTTCAGCCTAAAGGATTTTAGCTATAGTCTTAAATGTTATTTTAAAGAAGCACCTTTTTTCGAACTTCATTTACACACCACTATTCAACATTTTTCAGTTTAAACATATAAAAAGGGTTAAAACGAACCTTTTTTATTTTAAAATATAAGAGCATTTTTAAAGTTTTATCGTAACTTTTTGTAAATTAAAAAAACACTCTTTTTCAAGTAGTAAAAAGTAAAATATTATATTGCGAGTAAATGCGACTACTCGCTTTCTTGTTTCGATATACTTTTTCAAATGGATATATATATATATATATATATATATATATATATTATATATATATATATATATATATATATATATTTTAATTTTAGCCAAAACTTATAAAATCAACGTCATGTAAATTTTTTCAATGTAATTATTTTCGTGATTTTGCACTACTTTTTATAATTTCTCGAGATTTATTAAAAACATATTATAACCCAAGAAAATTTTTGGTTATACACCAGGTTGTTAAATAAAATTATGCAAAAAATGCAACAATTTAAACGCACGCGACTTTCTGTGCATATACCACTGATTTCTTGCGCAGAGATTTTTTTGCAGTCAATGTTTGTTTTTTTTCGTGCAGCGCATTTATTTGAAAAAGTAGAAGAAAAGTTGCAATATGAACTGCAAAACACTGTTAAAAATTGGTGCGCCCAAACAATAGTTGAAAATGGCGGGTTTTCAGTATTAAACTCGCACAAGTGCGAGTTTCAAACAAAATTTTATTTAAAAAATTAGTTAGTATTATTCGTATTCACCATTATGCGAAAACTTTTTTTCAAATTAAATATAAACAGCTCATACTAACTTTTTGTTTTAAAAATTCACATTTGGTGTCTTTTGGGTGAATACAAATATTGGATTCAAAAAAGTGGACTTACTCCGCAGGTGTTTTTGAATTTTGTGAATACCATAATGTAGATTTAGCAATAAACTTAAAAATTCTAAAATAAAGACAAATCATTATTTTGAATTTTTTTAACGTAACAAAATTTGAAAACAATTTTAAATATTCACCTAAAACGCAAGAATATATATAACCCAAGCAAATATGCCCAGTTGTACAATAAACCGTTCAACTCACACATGATAAAATTTAAGAAATCGAATTTAATTATCATTTTCTGCTAATTTTTTGTACAAAGCGATTTTGTAAAATAGTCTCAGAAAAAACGAGTTTTGTTGTATGAAATATCGCTGTACGAGAAAATTTTTATTGAGTGCACAGAAAATATATTGCACGTGAAAAGTCACAAGTGCAACATTTCTTGTAAAATTTAGGTAAAAAAGTTACTGTCCAGCCGAAAATTCTCTTGTTTTACATATTTTTGATGTAAGCAATGATGTTAAAATAACTCCAATATATGTAAAATACGTCTTGTGATTATAGGCAAATAAAATCTAGCTGACCTCAATTGAATCGACTATTTAACATTAGCATAATTTAAAACATTCAGTAAAAACGGTTTTATATTAAAGATTAAATACCATATTTTAATAATTATTATTTATCAAATTGTACAATTTGGAATAAAAATACAATTTTTAAAGGGTTAAAGTTGACTAATTTTTGTATATTTTTTGAAAAGGCAGGAATTAAAAAAATATGCGTTTCTATTCATTCATTTAAAAAAACTTTATAACCGCACAATTTTAATTACATCTCATATACAAACTTACCAGAGGTCAGCCAGATATAATTCAACCATAGATATCTTTTGTCAAACCTTCATCTTGTAAATAAAATCTACAAAAGGCTTTTAATACTTAAAAAATCTTTAAATTTTTAGAATAAGAATTCGTGAATAAAATAAGGAATCTTAATAAAATAAAGAGGCTTTAGAAAATCTCAATAAAGCATAATAAACAATAAATATCCTAATATTAAAGCGATTAAATAAGCTCTCTAGATAAAATATTGTACATATTTCACTGTCAAAAATGTTTAGAAGCGCTTTAAACTTTGCATTCTTAGTGGTCTTTACCCCGGTTTGCCCCGGTTCATTTTACAGCTAAATTGCCGGGGCCGGGGCCGGGGTAGAGAGAATTGGCTTTGCCGGGGCCGGCGCCGGGGTGGAAAAAAAGTGCCTAGTGAGCGTGTGTGTGTGTGTGTGCAAGTGTGTGTGTGTGTGTGTGTGTGTGTGTGTGTGTGTGTGTGTGTGTGTGTGTGTGTGTGTGTGTGTGTGTGTGTGTGTGTGTGTGTGTGTGTGTGTGTGTGTGTGTGTGTGTGTGTGTGTGTGTGTGTGTGTGTGTGTGTGTGTGTGTGTGTGTGTGTGTGTGTGTGTGTGTGTGTGTGTGTGTGTGTGTGTGTGTGTGTGTGTGTGTGTGTGTGTGTGTGTGTGTGTGTGTGTGTGTGTGTGTGTGTGTGTGTGTGTGTGTGTGAGAGAGAGAGAGAGAGAGAGAGAGAGAGAGAGAGAGAGAGAGAGAGAGAGAGAGAGAGAGAGAGAGAGAGAGAGAGAGAGAGAGAGAGAGAGAGAGAGAGAGAGAGAGAGAGAGAGAGAGAGAGAGAGAGAGAGAGAGAGAGAGAGAGAGAGAGAGAGAGAGAGAGAGAGAGAGAGAGAGAGAGAGAGAGAGAGAGAGAGAGAGAGAGAGAGAGAGAGAGAGAGAGAGAGAGAGAGAGAGAGAGAGAGAGAGAGAGAGCGTGCGTGCGTGCGTGCGTGCGTGCGTGCGTGCGTGCTATTTATCTATCCGTATGTGTCCATGTGCGTCCTGCCTGCCTTTGTGTGTTTTTTGGTATTTTGGTTTCTTTTTATACAATATTTTTAATGAAAAATAATTTAAAAATAGTTTTAAACAATTAATTTAAAGTCAAAAGATTTTTTTCAAACATTAATTTTTTCGAAAAAACGTGTTTTATCCGTGTAGTTTTTAACTAAAAAACATTACAAGATTTACCACAATTTATAATTTTACTGATGATATCTCAGTTAAGGATTTGGTGATTGAAGATGAGATTTTAGTGAAAGGAAAACTCTGCAAACACTGCATTTTGTCGTTTACAAAATTATAGCCTATGGACCCATCTAGCATTACAAAATTTTGGGTACGCGGTCCCGCCGCGAAATCAGAATTTGTTTTGAAACCGTTATTTTTACCAAATTTTTTCGGAAACCGGAGATTCAACAACAATATTAACACAATCTCGAATACTTTTGTCAACTTTTGACCATTATTTAGAGTTATTTTCAGCATTAGTAAGGTTTTTCATATGCAAATTTATTTCGGTTGACCAAAAAAAATTGTAATGTTTTAATTTAATACAAACAAGCACGTCAAAATTTTTCAAATACATAGATGGTATTTTATTTGTAGTATTTTTAATTTCAAAAATAATACAACAAAATGCATTTAATTTGAAAGGAACTTTGTTTTTTTCGCCAACCCAATTTTTTTAATGCTAGGTAGGTCCATTGATTAAAATTAAAAAGTGTACCATGAACGGAGATGTTGTCATGTAAATCGCAGGTAAAATTACATTCATAGAGGCAAAGAAATGCAGAAGTTAAATAACAAAATTCTAGACGAAGAAGAGTATAAAAAATTGTTAATAAAACACTCAAGAAACAAACTCCATATTTGGGATGATTTCAAATACCTATTAAGCAAACTAACCCTAAAATATTGTAAAGAAAGAGCTAAACGTAACGTAACAATGAAGAAGTTGAATATCTAAAAAACAAACTTAATGAAATAGAGAAAATACTTTATACCTGCAATCACAAGAAGTCCTAGAACAGTACACTAAAGTAAAAAAGATATTGAAAAAATAATGGATTACAAAACAGGTTCATTTATACGAAGTAAGGCAAACTGGATACAAGTCGGTGAAAACCCACCAAATATTTTTGGACTAGAAAGAAAAATTACGGTAAGACAAAATATAACTAAAAAACGAAAAACTAAATAATGAAATAACGACTAATTTTTCAAATATACAAAACAAATTATATAATTTTTATGACAAATATATGGAAATAAAAGAAACCTTAAAGATATATCAGAATTTGAAAAATATCTGGACATAGAAAAAACGCCTAAGCTAACTAAAAGAGATGTTAAAATGCTGGAGATCACTTTAAAAATTACTGTAATAGTCTTAAAGATAAAGTTGGTAATACTCATTGGTCCATCAAAAATAGTTTGCTTATAGATAAAATTAAAGAAATGAAAAATGTTAATTACCTCATAAGTGCAGATTTTAGCACGGTATATACAAATTTGCCACATGATATTATTTTTGAAAATTTGTATGCTCTTGTAGACCTACTGTTTAAGAATGCTAACGAACAATTTTTAGTGGTTGGATTTCGGAATTTATACTACACAGACAATTTACCAAATAAAGCAGATGGTTTTTCAAAAGATCCAATTAAAGGTCTAATTAAATTTGTAATAGACAATACATATGTTAAATTTGCGGGAAAGGTTTTTAAACAAATTTCAGGCATACCGATGGGTTCTAATAGTAGTCCGCAAGTTGCCAACTTTGTTTTATCTTTTATGGAATTTAATTTTTTTTAAAATAATAGTATTGCTCGGAAAAATACTGAATTTACGTGCAGATATATTGATGATTTATTGTGCTTAAATTACAAATCTTTTATGGAACTTTGTACCGAAATATATCCATCTTCTTTGCCTTTATCTAAAACTTCTGCTGAGTTTACGCACTGTAATTATTTACATTTGGACATTAATTGTCAAGACCATAAACTTAATATTAACGTATTTAATAAAACTGAAGATTTTAATTTTGAAGTCATAAGTTTTGTGCATAAACACGGCAATGTCTCACTAAGGCTAGGTAAAACCGTATTTTTATCACAATTAATACGAATAGGAAGAATTTGTTCAAATAAAGTTAATTTTTTTAAACAAAGCTGCCGCTCTGTTTAAGCAATTTCAAAAACTTAGTTACTCCAAATATGAGTTATCTGAAGTACTTAAAAAGTTCTGTCTGAAATATCGCCCTATGCTTGTTAAATTTAGTGTTAGTAACAAAAAAGAAATTACGAACCTCTTAAAGTTTTGTGTTAATTATAATTCATTTAAATAATCAACGTGTTCCTAAAAACGCTATAGATCCGAAATGGATCATTACTTTTATCTCGTGGTGGGATCTTGTAACGACCTGTGATAGGTCACTGAAGAAAACTAGTCTTAGGAGACTGTAGTTGTTAAATAATCTGCAAATTTACATTTGCAATGAACGAAAAAAAGAATTTTTCTTGACAGGTGTTTATTCACTTGGGATGACGTGGAAACAAAAGAGTGGCACAGTCATAAAGGCCGAATGTTCAACAGGAAAGAATTACGGTAACAATTTTAATTTTTATTCATTTATTTTTTTAAGCTTTTAGGTTTTATTTTAGACTTAATTAACTGCGCTTAAACATTAGTTAGACTCGTCACCATAGGTTAGGTAACTCCGCCATTTAGTCATTTCGAGCTGATTAAATGCCAGTCCCAAGCCTGGATGGGAAGCTATTTGATACCTACTTTGTTTCTTTTAGCTCCCCTTAAAGGAGGAGGGAACAATTTGTGGTTTTGAGGAGGCTATTTGTGGTTTTGCTTTTTATTTATAAATTCAGTTTTTAGTTCTTACCAAATATATTAATTTATTACTGTTATATGTTTCAGATTTCATAATTTTTGCTCCCCCTACCCCTACTTTGAAAAATTTTTTGGGCGTTTTTGTATTACTTCTCCCATTTCGTTTTCTATTAATGAAATAGAGAAAAGACTTTATACCTGCAATCACAAGAAGTCCTGGAACAGTACACTAAAATAAAAAAGATATTGAAAAAATAATGGATTACAAAACAGGTTCATTTATACGAAGTAAGGCAAACTGGATACGAATCGGTGAAAACCCACCAAATATTTTTGGACTAGAAAAAAAAATTCCGGTAAGACAAAATATAACAAAAAAACAAAAAACTAAATAATGAAATAACGACTAATTTTTCAAATATACAAAACAAATTATATATTTTTTATGAAAAATATATGGAAATAAAAAAACCTTAAAGATATATCTGAATTTGAAAAATATCTGGACATAGAAAAACGCCTAAGCTAACTGAAAAAGATGTTAAAATGCTGGAAAGAAATATAACTTTTCAGGAATGCAACTTTAGCTCTTGAGTCCATGGGAACAAACAATTACCAGGTTCCGATGGAATAACAGCTGAATTTTATAAAAAAAATTGAAATGAAATATAAGAACATTACGCTTAAAAAAGGTTATAAAGAAATTTTCACAGATCAAATAGGATTCCTGAAAGGAAGTTACATTAGACAATTTAAAAGATTAATTATAGATTCAAATCAATGGATGGAGGAACAAGATTTGGAAGCATATTTGATGTCACTTGATATCAAAAAAGTCTTTGACTCTTTGGATTAGAATTTCATGTATAATTTGGTTAAATACTCAGTAAAATACTCTGAAATATTTCAATTTCCCAGCTAAACTTATTTCATATATTAAATTTTTATATTATAATGCAAGTTCAGCGGTAATAAACAATAGAATAACTGATTTAATTTCGGCTACCTTTTTATATTTTTTTTGAATAAGTTTTTTCTGGTTTTTCCAATCCACCCAAAATTGGGTCTAAAAATCAAACGATAGCTATTTTTGTTATTCCAGTGCAAAATTTTAAAATTCTGTTATACACTTAAAGAACAGTGGAGGTTTTAATTTTTTTATAGTGGCCGAAAATCAAGGCGCGAGCCATTAACTTCGGCCACCTAGAAAAAACTGGCTATAACTATTGCCAAAACGAACAATAAAAATTTTTAGAGGTTGCAAATTTATCCTGAGGCATTGTTCTTGGTACATATAACTTAATTTTTCCCGTTTGCAAACTTTAAAAATTATTAGCAAGATTTTAAAAAATTATGTCAAAACCTTAAAAAAACAAATTTTATTAACCAGTATTTTTTGTTAAATTTTTATTTTTGACTTAAAAAACGCCAAAAAAGTCAAACGAGCAAAAAAAAAGTTTTATAAGCACGGTAGTACGATCATATTTAAAAACAGTAAAAAACGGCAGGTTCTTTCACCTAAATTTTAAGGTGGCCGAAATTAACGGAATCTTAAAATGCGCAGTTAGTTAAACGTGTTGCAAAGTGATTTTGAAGAAAATATCAAAACATAAAAATTAACAACTTTGATCCTTAAATAGAAGATATTGTAAAGTTATATTGTGCTTCGTTCTAAATTTAATGCAGTTTAAATACAAAGCAAAAATTAAGAAAATCTCAAAAAATTCACTTTTTGTATGAAAATGTTGATAATGCGGAGTAAAAAAAATAAAAAACTTTTGCAAAACCACTTTATTAAATATTCATTCAGTTACTTTTGTTCTGGTTCTTTTGTGTTTTAAAAATAAGCCAATTTTCTAACACGCTAAATTGGTGGGTGAAATTAAGGCCTGGCCGAAATTAAGTCAGATACCCTACATGTAACCAAAATTTCCTTGGGGCATATTAGATAAAAGCGTTTGTTAATTTTGATTTTACAAATCTCCATCTATTTTTTTTTTGTAAAATCCACGATATAGAATATTTGGGACGGTTTATCTATCGACTTGCAATTTAAAGGAAGTATTTCCACACAGAGAAAAAAATGTGGGGCATTTGTGATCTGCGCTGATAAGCAAATGAAGTTTAAAGCTCTTTTTTTATAGTGGCCTAAATTAAGGCGGGAGCCATTAACTTCGGCCACCTAGAAAAAACTTTCTTTAACTATTGCCAAAATGAACACTAAAATTTTTTAAAGGTTGCAAATTTATCCTTAGGTATTGTTCTTGGTATATATAACTTAATTTTTTCCCGTATGCAAACTTTAATATTTATTAGCAAGACTTAATATAATTATGTCAAAACCTTAAAAAACAAGTTTTAATAACCTATATTTTTTGTTGAATTTTTTTGGCTTAAAAAAACGTCCAAACCAGCAAAAAAATTCTTTTAAAATACGATAGTACGATGATATTTGAAAACGGCAAAAAACGGCAGGTTCTTTCACCTAAATTTTAAGGTGGCCGAAATTAAAGGAATCTTAAAATGCGCAGTTAGTTAAACGCATTGCAAATTAAGTTTGAAGAAAATAGCAAGACATGAAATTTAGCAATTTTGAGCCTTAAATAGAAGATATTTTAAGGTTATATAATACTTCGTTCTAAATTTGATGCAGTTTAAACTCAAAGAAAAAATTAGGAAAATCACAAAAAAATCACTTTTTCCATGAAAATGTTGATAATGCAGAATAACTCGAATAAACAACTTTTGCAAAAACACTTTATTCAACATTCATCCAGTTACTTTTGTGCTAGTTCTTTTGTGTTTTAAAAATAAGTAATTTTCTAACACCCTAAATTGGTGGCCGAAATTAAGGCCTGGCCGAAATTAAGTTAAATATCCTACTACAAAACTTTTTAACATTCAAAAAAGTGTGCGTCAAAGTGATCCAATTAGTCCATATTTATTTATTATTGCTATAGAATTATTAGTTATAGCAATCAGAAATAACCAATATATAAAAGTTATAAAAACGCTAGGGAGATGATATAAAATAATGCAATTTGCTGATGACACATCATTATTATTACAACATAAGGAATCAATAAAATAAGCATAGAGTACTTGACCTATTTGCTGAATGTTCAGGTTTATCAAACAAAATATACATCAAATTCCCTTTGAAAATAAACCAATTAAAATCTTAGGATTGTCTTTTTGTCATGCTAAAAAATGATGCACGATTTAAATGATGGAGGTAAATTGGAAAAGGTTAAACAAATTTTAAAACAGTGGAATACCAGAGGTCTCATCATAATTGGAAGAATTCAAATGCTAAAGTCATTGGGATCATCCCAAATTGTTTATCAAATGATGAATATTGAAATAAACAAAAACTGGCTTAAAAATTGAACAAATTTTTAAAGAAGCACACATGGCCACCAAATTTAGCAAAAATAAAACGAAGTGTAATGATACAAGCCTATGATATGGATGAACTTAAGGTACCGTGCCATTGAGCCACCAGGACTGTGCTGACCTTTGGGCTGCACCTAATGACCTCCAGCTCAGCTCACCTAAACCTGGTTGCTGGATCTTTTTTCTCTCTTTTTTATAGAAATGTGTCCAGCGTGGCATGGCTAGAGTGTTTGTTGTAGTGGGCCACACATGGCAGTTTTTCATCTAGCAAACCAGTGGCAAATACAGCTCTATCTGTGGAGTTTGTGACTGGCCTTAGCGGTAAAGGTTGCCAACATTGTTGTCATGTTGAAGAGTCAGCCCATAGGGCAGGGTGAAACGTCTTTTGCTGGCTTGTCTTAGCGCCTGCCCTTTGCATCGTGTACCATAGGAAAACAAGGTTATTCAATCGACATGAACTTGAAGTGCCTTGTATATTCATTATGAATAAAGCTGCAAAAATTAAAATGATCAACAAAAATAATTAATGTTATTAGTTTTAAATGGCACACAATTGCTAAAGAATATTTAAAGAAAAACGTCATTTAGCCTATCTAATGGATTGTAACTTTTGGTATAGATAAGCTAAAAATTATTTACAAAAAATATCCCAAGGTTTTGCCTACAAAGACTAAAAACTTCCTCAGGAATTAATAAATGTCAAAATAATTGTATTTATGGATATAAAAAAATTAAAGACCAAATAATCAGATAATAATAGAAACTTATTTAATTGAAGAAAAATATGTATTTACTGAAAAATTAAAAACGAAACAAATAGACAAGTTTAAAAATTTTATGGATCAAGGCAATGGACGATGGTTTCAGTATGCAGAATGCAACAAGCAATTTCAATTAAAAAATTCAATTTAATGGTTTATAATCAAATAAAAAAGCGCTTTTTCAAAGGATTGGAAAGCGCTTATCCGTGGTAATGTAGTACGTCGCAACCAAAACCACTATATGTAGACACATTCTGGAAATTCACTTTAAAATTGTTTTGAACCGAAAAAAATATTTGTTACTTTGAAACTAATAAAAT
>JASAMX010034678.1:0-21582 GCA_030248175.1 Microlaimidae sp. YZB2_3
TAAAAAAATATACCAAGATTACAAAACAAACTAACACAAATTTGCAAGTGGAGACTATAGTCGAGCGCTGAGCGGAGCAAAGCGCGAGAAAAATTTTTAAAAATGGTGGTTCTTGTCTCTAGACCTCTCCCTCAATTTTTATCCTTGGCGACCCAAAAGTGAGGGAGGTCTAACCATACATGGGCACGGGGGGGGGTTAACCCCCCCAAATTCTGAGAAGGGGGGTTTAACCCCACGCCCCACTCAGAAGTGGGGGGGGGGGAGAAAAAGTTAACCCCCCAATTTTGGAAAAATGAAGAAAAAAATGTCCTTAAAATGACTTCTAACTGCCTCCAAACTTAAGTTTTGAGGTCAAAATGAATGTTTTAAGCAGTAAAAAGCTCAAAAATGCAATAAAAAGGGCTTTTTGACCTAAAATTAGCGTTTTTTACCTATTTTCCCTTTAAAATCGAAAAACGATATGGGTAAAATGCACTCCAGAAAAAAACGATATGGGTATTTTGCGTTTCTCGGATTTTAACCCCCCCTAATTTGGGGTTTAACCCCCCCACTCCGGACCAACTTGCCCATGTATGGGTCTAACCCCAAATTTTTCCCTTTGCCGACCCAAAAGGGGGGTCTAGTCTAGACACCCTAGACCCCCCTGGCTACGTCCATGTATGTATATAAGCTTTAATTAAATATAATATTATGGATTAAAAAGTTTGTGATACTTGACTTTATAATCAATACACTAATATTACTCAGACCTGTGCACTGCCCCCGGAGTTTTATTGGAGGGGGGGCAATTCCAAAACGGGGGAGGGCAACTTTTTTGAAACGGGGGGGGGGGGCAATAAAACAGGGGGGCAAGCAGGAGAAAAAGAAAAAAAAGAAAAAAAGAAGGGAAAAGCGAAAAAAGTGACAAAAAGTGTCTTAGAAATCTATGAAACATTTGGTATTAGGGAAGTTTAGAAGTATATAAAAATAAGCATTAAAAAATTCTGCTGATATGAGTTTAAAAATCTGGGGATGCGGATGACAAAAATAGGACGGCGACGGATGTTTGCAATTGCGGATGTTGGGCACATTATATCCCTCCTAATTGAAACCCCCCTTTCAGAATTGGGATAAGGTTTGTTTTTAGCTATTACATTGCATGTAAATGCCATGTTATTAAAACTGTTTTATTTACAAAAACCTTAAAAATCTTATGCCTTAAAATGCTTTAACATAAATGAGTGACCTGCAGAAACTTACATTTTCTTAGATTGTTACTAAATTGTTGAAAAAAATAAAGGATTTTGTTCTTTTCTTTACTGAGACACGACCTTTGTGGCTCTTGAAACAAACCTCTCAAGTGCTCAATTGACCAGACAGACAAATGAGAAATGACCGACTTAAAAACTTTTATTTACTATAGCAGGTCTAAGCTAAGAAGTGCTTAAACATTTAACCAACAAGCGCTTAAACATGACAAATAAGAAAAAATTTCAACTCTGCTGTAAAGACTAAGACTACAAAAAAATTCAAATATTTCAGAAGGGTGTTTTTATCATGGTTAAGCTTAAGCATGAAAAAATAATTTCGGCTGGATAAAAGGTCAGATTTATAACTCCACTTTTTTAAAATTTGCCTGGAAGTGGGATTGTTTTTTGTTTAGTCATTTTTGGCGTAAAAAATTAATATACAACATACATAAAAACAAACTGATCGGGAGGGAGCCGGAAGGGAAACAAACAAATAATGATTTAATAATAATTTTTGCAACCAAAACTGCATA
The DNA here is from genome assembly GCA_030248175.1 of Microlaimidae sp. YZB2_3. Taxonomy (NCBI): domain Eukaryota; kingdom Metazoa; phylum Nematoda; class Chromadorea; order Desmodorida; family Microlaimidae; species Microlaimidae sp. YZB2_3. The sequence continues at coordinate 1,763 of JASAMX010034678.1, forward strand.
AGGTTTTGTAAACCTTGCCTTCAAATTATTCTTGTAAAGAAATCATTTTAAAAAAAATTAAAGATAAGATTATTAGTTAGGTACTTAGTTTTTTATACCGTGTGATTCATATAAAAATGTCTTATTCTGAACACTTTTGTTTCGTTATGTTATTTTTGTAAAATGAATAAAAAGCCCTAACTATTTTTTTTAATCGTAACGTGTCATAATATCATGTTAAAAAAAGGTGACTAAGTCGGCGAACTTTCCAATTGCGATTATCCCTTAAAACTATATCTCCACCGCAAAAAACGAAATATATCCGAATGCGGATAGTGTTGTAGTCGTCCAAGTGTGTGTAATGGAGTTGCACTTGACACGTCCCCATCCTCCCTCCCTCATAACAATAATCTTGGAGGACATTTACCGAGGATCAACGTGTATATATTATGCAGCGTGTTCAACGACATGTTCATCAATCACGTGCGCAGACTAATCAACCGCCATATTTCAAAAAATATATATTTCCATAAATTTAGATTTTAAAATTTAAACCAAATAAAACCAAGCAACCCAATTATGGATAAAGGAGCTAAGCTATATATTTTTATAACTGAAAATAATATACATATACACAATTAAAAAAATAACTTTTATTTATAAAATGTCAAATCATTACACAGAAAAAATATCATTTAGCAAGTCTTTTAGCTCTTTTATTGTTGTTTGGAGTTGTTTTTATTGTGTTAGGTTACATAAGGTTAAATTGAAATATATTTTTGTAACATTTTGTGTTAGGTTGTGATACCGTGCAATACTGTTTGAGGGACGACAGTGAATGAAGTAGACAACTGTGTAAAGTATCGATGATTTGTAGTTTATACATGCCCGCCCACAAGTCCGCGAATTTCTTACAAATTACAATGGAATAAATGAATCAATGTGCATAAATATAAATAACGACAGATCAACCACTTATCATTTTTTTCACTTTTTGGAGACTAAATTGCGAACAGAAATACTAATAACAAAAAAAATGCTGTTCCAAAACCAAATTTTTTTGGCAAACCGAATTTGCATGTAAAGTTGTAAACCGAAACAATACTTTTAAAAGTCTGGCAAAACAAGATAAAATTGATCTGATACCGAATTTTTCAATGATTTATACATATTTTAAAATATTCCTAAACTCAAAACCCGTAATTAAACTATTTTTATGAAAACAATTTTAAAACCAAACGTGTAACGTTTTAACCATTTATTATACAACTATTTTTTATAATAAAAATTTTGCAATCAAAGATTGTAATGCAATAAATTTTATTAATTTCTGGATTTCGTTTTTTAATTCTCTGCGCTGTGTGTTCAGGCTTTTGTGTGTAAATTGATTTGATTTATATTAAAATCGTCAATAATGAGCTTTTATATAAATTAATAAAAATCATCTTTTTAAACAATAGATAATTTTTACTTAAAACACAATTTTTTATCTATTTAAGAGAGTCAGCTCTTAAAAATTTAATGTTCGTTTTGTTTTTTGTTTGCAACTATGATTCATTTTAAAATTCCAGTATTCTTTGGAATGTTCAAACAAACAAATTGTTTTAACGCTTAATAACGCAATCCAAAGTTATTTGACAAAGTAAATCATCAAAGGAGCCACAATCTAAATATAAATATGAAAATGAAATTAGCAAATGCTATGCCATCCCAAAAGTTTTTTTTGGTTTCAATCTATCAAAAAATAATTAAAACGTTTTTATACCGTAAAAAAGTATTAATATTATATTATATGGATAAAATTAGTTTTATTGTGAGCGTGGTTATTTAATAAAGGGAAACCATACTTCGCAGTATGAAATTAACGAACTTTCACTGTTGAAATAATTTTATTTTAACTTTTAACTTTTAAAATAGGTAACTCGTTTTGTTTGCAAAACATGCGATAAAAAAGTTTTGCAGGCGTTCTTAATCAAACTCTCATTTATCCCATATATCCTAATATCCGTTTCTATTCTCAAACATCAAGAACACCTGTCGGTTTCCAATGCGCAGACACAAAAAGCGTCTCTGGAGAGTTCGGACTGCACGCACCACTTCCTCAAAAATCAAGTGCCTTAACCGACCTTTTTGCGATACCGCTGATTTGCCCGCATATTCTTTCTAAATCTAATATTCTGCCACAATGAATAAAATGCGGGTTAAAGGTAGGGGCGAGGCGACGGAAGCAAGGAAGGGAAACTATGAATAAAAGAAGAAAATAATAAATTCTCTCAATTTTTTTAAATTTTTAACATTACGCACTTGGGAATTGAGAGTTTTTGTTTGTTCTTATTGTTTTGTTTGTTGAGGGGTAGGTAGGGAAAAAGCGGAAATTTTAAAACTCCAATTTTGCAAATACGTAGGTCAACACCTGGTTAACACAAACTCTAAAAACATTAAAAACTCACAAAAACCCCTTTGAGTTTTGGCCTGAAGCTATAGTACCAAAACCCAACCTAATAAAGAAAGTCTTGATGTTATTTTGTTTAAAAAATTCTAGCATAAAACAATAAAAAATTAGTTTTTTATAGCTGGTAATTTTCGGACAAGTATATCTTTCAAAATCTGAACTAAGTAGTAACCTTTTAGTGCTAATCTATGTGTAAGGGCTATTAAATTCAAAATTTAAAAATCTACTCATTTTGAGAAACTATAAAATAAAAAAACACAGTAGAAACATTAATATTAACGGAACGGAATATGCTCTAAGTACCCGCTTACAAAAACAAAAAAAAAACTACATTTAATTTTTTTAAGTAAACTGCTTAGAAAATTGTTATGTTGTGAAGCGAGTAATTTGCCCATACTGATGTTTTTATTGTTTTTCATATTTTCGGTTTGTATATACTTCTAAAGAATTAAATAAAATCAGTAATGTGTCCCCAAGCCCTTAAAATTCTTACATAGTATTAGTCAATAGTGCATTGTTTAATAAGAAAGAAAATATTATTAAAAAAATATATGAAAAAGTCATTTTTGGACCAATCTATTGCATCGTCAAACAACCGTGAAAGGTTTGCGCAATCTATTACTATTTGCGTAATTTTATAATATATCCCACGAATAATATACAATATTAACTTAAAAACTATTATTTGTTTTCATGGCCTAAAATTTTTGAGGGAGATTTATGGAGACAAAAAATTGTGGAGATTTGATTTGTTTACGAATACGCCTTAATAAATTTCGACCTCTGTAAATTTACGAAAAATTCAATAAGTTTTAAAATAAAATTAAAATTTTTTTGTGAACAATCAACATTTTTTGGTTCATATATGTATCCATTCAACATTGATTGGAATTTTCGTTATTATTTCTGAACTCTATCTAAAAACCACCGCAGCATAAAACGCTTGTTGCGCCGAGACATAAAACTATTATAAATTCAAAAAAACCAGAACTATCTTGGGAAAATTTAAAACTTCTATTCAAAAACGCGTAAATTTGACGGCCAGAGATGGTATTTTATTGGCTATATAACCGGTTTGCGTGTTAAAAAGGTCTCGAAAATATGTTATTTGCCGTTAAAATCATACTTCAATTTTAACCTCAAAACCATTTCGTTAAAATGACCATGTTTAATGTATATAGTTGTTGTCAAAGGTTAATAACCTGAGTAAGGAGGGTTATTTTATAACCTAAAAAAATAAATGTATCTCCTAGATGATAATGTAAACTTCAACTTCATCTTCAACTTTTTATAAGCCAGTAAAACAAAAAACACTCAGTGGAGGACTGTTGTCAATAAAACTTCTCAGGAAAACAATTGAAGGAAGTATATGTAATAAAATCTACATTGCTACAGTATTAGTATTTCTAAAATGTAATAATTTGAAAAAATACCTCTACTTGAACGGAACCTCACAAAAAATCAATAAATATTAATATTGATTATAAGTAACATACCCAAAACGATAACGTTTGCGGGTCGAGAATCGGCGATGACTTCCCCCTCGACGGAGGTGAGTTGGCAATAAAATTTGGCGTTATCCTCGAGGAAAGAGACCTGTCTGATCTGGAGGTTATAGGACCCGCTACCCGATGCTCGGTCTAGCTTGTAGAGACTGGGGTATTTTTCTCGCTCCCCAATAGAAATCACTCTGAAATTTATTTAAACATCTATAAATCATTTTTTGACATTTAAAATAATGGCAAACATTGATTGTGCTGTGACCATAGGTGGGCAGGGGGAGATTGGGGGGGTTATATCTCCCACCAAAAAATCCCAATTATAATAGCGGACATCACAACCTTAAAATTTGGAGGATCCCAGTACTAAAAACGCTAAAATTGGGTATTTGAGGTATACCCCAAAACAATTTTTTTGGGACACCTCCCCCCAAATTTCGGAAGTCGGATATACCCCCCAAAAATCCGGGAGGCTTCCCACCTATGATTGTGACAATCTAATTTTTGACTAAATACGATCCCACCATAGGTGAGCACGGTCGGGGAAGCTAGGGGGGTCCGGACCCCCCTAGTTTTTAGGGGGGGGGTCGACCCGGGGTGCGAAATTTTGAAATCTAGAGGGGGGTCAGGTAGGGTCCGGTGTCCAAAGCAAAACAGTTTTAAACCATAATAACTTTAATAATGGTTCTTTGTATAGGATAATACTACATTTTATTGAATAAAAAGCCATATTCATGTATAAAAAGGGTGTAAAAGCATGAATATGTGATGAAAATTCACGTTTTTGGAAGAAAATTTAGTATAAAAAAGGTACCTAAAATTTTCCCGAGGGGGAGAGAGGGGGGTCAGATTTCAAAATCTAGAGGGGGCGCAGGGGTAAAAAATTCGGAAATTTGGGGGGAGGGGGGGGGGGGCGCCCTAGATTTTCGTCTAATGGGGGGGTCCCACCCTGCCCCCCTTTCTAACCTATGGATCCCACCAACGATGTTACTAAGGCACTGTTACGATGTTAACAGGGTTGAACGAAACTCTGGTTACTGGCAAAGGACAAAATGTTTCTAAGACGAAATTTTTTGAATTAAAAACGTAGGCAACTAGCGGGGCTATTATGCCTAAAGTAAACGAAAGTTTAAAATCTAAGAGGGATCCAAAACCTTTTTTTAACTTACCTTAATGTTTGCGGATTCTCAGTAATAAAAACTTTAAAAATAAGATATTTGGGTACCTGCTTTACCCGCCCAAAATTTTTTTTGGGCTATACCTCCAATTTCAGAGGGTAGGCCGGTACGGTATACCTTTGAAGGCCTCTCCCATTTAAGTGTTACACCCTTCAACATCTAGACCAAAACTTCTAGAGTAGGTATTTAAAGAAGCTAAGTCAAACTTTAATCCCCAAAACCTATCCCGGATCCCACCTTACGAGTTAAACATAATAAAGAAAGGACGACATACCGTGGTATTCCAGAAGCGGATGAGATGGTTTTCATCCATTGCATAGTGTATCCGTCGGTGGCATAGGAATCCGCTGCGGAACAGTCCAGCCAGGGACCTTCCGACCCCTCTGTCACATAGTAGGGCACGTCTTTGGGTTGCGTCCGAAAAAATTGCGTCTGCCCACACGCACATCCTAAACAATTATATTTTTACTTTAAAAACCGCTTTCTGAGTCGATAGAAAAAAATTGCTGGTTCTTTGGGACTTTTAATATTTTTCTCGCGCTTTGCTTCGTGCTCGATCCGAGATATATTTTTAACTTTTTCGAACTTTTAAGCAGTGTGAAAGTTTTTATAATTTTTTTTGCAACCTTCAGAATTTTTATTAAAATGTTCATGTTCCTCTGTTCCTGGTTTTTGCATTTCTTTTAAATTCATTGCAATTAAAAAAAACATATTGCGTAAAGCTTGCTTTGGATGGAAGGCTTTATAAACCATCATTAAATTTATATACAGATAGGTACACCCTTTTTCGTGCGATGTTTATAATACACATCAAGGATAGCCTTTAAGAGGCGTTATTATGACAGAGGTATATGACCATAAATACTAATCTTTTTCCTATTGTCGGTCTTCTCTTTAATCACAGTAGGAGGTGTTGTGCATGTTCTTGTGTCTGCTTATGAAACGACCTGGTGGAATTTATTAATGCATTTTAACGGCATGAAAAAATCCGTAAAACGTTCTACTTTAGGTAATAAAATTTGATATTAGTCCTATAATAATTAATACATTTTTAACCGAATATACCAAACCTCATAAATATAAAGTTTAACCACTCTAAAGTCAACCCCATGCTTTTAAAAATCTGCGGATGCGGAGGTTTTGTTTGGAACATAGGTTGCCAAGAGGGATGGGTGGTGGTTTATAGCCCCCCAAAAAAATCCGACACTACCTACTTAAAACTTGGTGCTATTTCGGACGGACACCTCCCTCTTAAAATTGGGTTCCGGTTCCAGTATTATATAAAAGCGGCAAAAATGGATTTTTTTTAAAATTTCAAGGGAAACTCCCAAAAATCCACGATTTTTTTAATTTTAAAGAACCCCCTTCCAAATCCACGATGCTGCCTTTTTGAGGTCTGGTCGGTCTTTCATAGTTTACTACACCGTCTTCATTGAAAACACAGCCATGTTGGTAGGTACTAAGTTAGGATACAAGTCACAAACAGGTGTTTTTGGTCAGGTCCGCCAGGGGGGGTCCACCCACGGGTGGAAGGCCAAAATTTTTTAGGGGGGTCCAGGGGGGTCCGGACTCCGGCTTTTTAGGGGGAAGGGTCGACTACGACTCCGGGTGCGAGATTTCAAATTTAGGGGTCAGGGGGGTCCGATTTTTTAACAAAGTTTTTTTAAATCAATAATATAATATTTAAAGGTTTTTAGGTCTGACATTAAATTTTATATGCTAAAACAGCCTAAAAAGTGTATTTAAACACTGCTTTTAACTAAAAAACCGTGTTTTTGACAGTAAATAAAAAATTATACTTCCAAATTGGTCGGGAGGTGGAGGGAGGGGGATCAGCCTCGCTAAGGGGGGTCAGGCCGGACCACTCTCGAGCTTTGGGGGAGGGGGCGCCCTGATTTTTTTTTTGGGGGGGGGGGGTCCGAAATTTTGGCTCTAGGGGGGTGGACCCCTCTGTCCCCCCAAAAAACACGTAGGGTCACAAATATTGTCAATAAATAAATAAATTATTAAGGCTATTAACATTTTTTTAACAAGTGCTTTTTTAAAGTTTATATTTCGTTTTTGTGTATATATATAGGTATTGTCGATTATATTTTCTGCCGTAAACACTTCCTTGTCACGGCAAAGCAGTTTAATATAAATACGTTTATATATACTTTTCCAGTGTCTTTGAGTCTTCATTTTACGTTTTAATAGAAGCATATCCTATTACTTGTTCGTGCTTTAGGTGGGAAAACAAATTTAGAACTACTATTTGTGAACTAATTTTACGACAAACTATTTTATGATGTTATTTGCCTTCACTTCAACGATATAATTTTATTGAGAATTCATAAAACTACACGATTACTTAAAACCAATATTTTACACAAACGACAACAAAAACAGTTTTGTCGTGAAAAATTGTAAAATGGTCATAGTAGTCAGAATGTTTTGAGAAGGAACGGAACACTCACAATGCACTGCACGCATCATATTTTTATTTGGATCACACACAAACACAAATAGGACAAAAACCAGATTATAAAAATTATAGGAGTGTTTTTTGCATGTATTGCATAACACTGACAAAATTCTACCAGATTTTATTATTGACTTTAAAAAATCATCGCATATAACCTTAAGAATACCTAACTGTAAATTTTAAGTTGTTTTTTTTTGCTTCTGGCAAAATATGCCACTTTGTCTTGTCGCACTGCATATATATAAATGTTAATGTAAACGGAATGTGACAAAGCATTTAATCCAATTAGTGCGTGAAACTTAATATTAAACAATTTAGGATTCTCCAAAGTTGCAAATATTTTAAAATTAAAACACGTCTCACATGGAATGGAACTGTACTGAAGCTTACATAATAGCCCTGGGCCACACATGAGCATGGACCGGCAAGCTGGGGGGGGGGTGGTAACTATCCCGGGTAAATGACCATTTGAAAGCTAGGAGCGGGGATCAGGGGGGTCTGTACTCCCCTAGCTTTTTTTGGGGGGGGGGTAGACCAGTTTGAAATGCAAGGGGGGTCAGAGGGGGTCCGGTTTCCAAATAAAGTCACACTAAATCATTTATTTAAGTTTTTTAGCACTAATATAAAATGTTATATACTAAAATAGACTATTTATGTATAAAAAGAGTACAAAAGTACTGTTATTTACTACAAAACCCGTGTTTGTAAAAGTAAATTTTGACCTAAATTAAAATTCATACAGACCTGTGCACGGTGTGGAAATGCCCCCCCCGTTTTATTGGAGGATTTGCCCCCCCCCCGCCAAAAAATAAAGAAGTACCCTAAAATTATGACGCCATTTTTGACCTATTATGACGCCATCATCGCGAATTTTTTGCAGTTTTTAGCCTATTTCCATGTATTTTAAGCCATTTTAGACCTATTTTTACCTTATTTTTGCTTTTTTTGTCCCTTTTCCCTTCTTTTTTTCTTTCCCCCATGCTTGCCCCCCCCGTTTTATTGCCCCCCCCCCTGTTAAAAAAATGTGCCCCCCCATTTTTGAATTGCCCCCCCCCCCCGTTTTAACCCCGGGGGAGGGCAGTGCACAGGTCTGTTCATACCCAAAATTTGCCTCGGAAGGGGGGGGGGGGAGGGGCTCGGAATGGAATTCCAGAGGGGGTAGGCTGTCAAAATTAAAAATTTTTTTTTTTTTGGGGGGGGGGTATGAAATTTCGAGGCTAAGGGGCTGGACCCCCACCCTACCCCTCCATGCTCATGTATGGCCCTGGCTGGTTTACTTTGTCCAAAATATTGCGAAGACAAAATCCAAACTTAAATTTGGCTGACTTAATGGCACTTTTTTGATTCTAAAGAAATGTAGTTTGCCTGAAAATTTCTACATAGGTAATTGATATTTTCAGAAAATTATGTTATCGGATAGATGACCACCATACCACGTATAAATTACTTAAAAGCAAACGCTAGTTGTTTATGGGAACTCCATTCCTTAGCCCACCTAAGCTAAGCTGTTCCAATTATGGAGTCAGAAATAGAGTCCCTCACCTCACAACCCGCTTTGCCTCCACAAGGAGAAGACGCCAAAAAGCGCACGCCGGCCCTGTTGACATACACGATCTCTGACTATTTACCCTGTAGAGTTTTATTTACTTTTATTGGCAGAAGACAGAGTCCCCCTTTCCACCTTGTCCAGCATGGACTGGCGGTGAAGAGCATCCCATAGTTATTCCTTTTCTCAATTGAACACATTTCACATTCTTATACAGAACCTAAGATGATTATTTTTTAACCAGTTTATATAGTTGTTGTTGACAAAGCATCTCAATATATATTTGTTATGAATATAAACTATATTTCTGAAGTTGTCTTTAGTACTGTGCGAATATATTGATCTGGATAAACCGATATGTGTACTGTAAAAATACGAGGCATCGTTGGCTCAAGAGCCTGAACCGCAGCGTCCAGGCGGGTAGCGCACCTTTGAAAAGCTGCCTTGTGGAAATGGGAACTAGGTACTAATGGACCGTCCCCCTCCTCCTCTTCAGCCATCACATAGCCTTGTTTAAATTCGGAAACTTAACTCTGTTCACAATTTCAAATGGCTTGACTGCAACTTCAAGTGGAAAATCGCACAGTCGAATTTGATTTACAATGGAACTAGGGGGAAACTTCAAAATTTTCTCGCGGACTACTTGTATACTCACGTCGCATATAAAAGTTTACTTACTAGGCATTTAAATAAAACTATCTCCAGGAGATTAACGCATCAACGTTTTGTTCAGAATTTTTACTCCGTTCCGTAGTGTGATCTAAGATTTATGGTATCTCGTGTGTTATATATAAATTATAGATGAGATACCCGTCTATGCAAGTTTTAAAACAGTTTCATGTAAAACAATATTTTTTTTTATTTTTATACAAGCAATATAGTACAAATACCACTATCATCCTGATGGGCACATTATCTTTTAAATTACTTCTTAATTTATATTTGAATTTTTTTTACTGTCTTTCGCTCTATTTTGGGTGATTTTAGTTGTAGATTATATAATGTGGTTGAAATCCCGCATGTTAAGAACCGAACGTTGAGAAAATATCAATAAAATAGCTAGGTACCGAGTTTATCTTCATTTTAAAACTGACTTTTTGGAATAGTTTTTTTTTTGTAATGTAGATGTTTGAGTGAGACGTCTTTAGTTTAAATTCAGTCTGAAAAAGTGTTAAAAGCAGCGAGCGTCTCCGATTTCCGCCTATCTATTGGTTGGGAAAAATAGATGGTGTCGGAGCGCAAAGAAAACATTTTGTTTTTTAAGCGGGCCTTTTTAAAATCCGTGTAAACACTTCTCTTGACCACTTGGACAAGTATGCGTATTGTGAGAGATGACTACATATGTTATGCTGAACCAACATTGGTACCGATACAGCTAGCGCTATTTTTATTCGCTTTGTAACAAATTTTGAAAACTTAAACAATGTAAAACTAACTAAAAGAAAAAACCTTTCGCTTAACTACAAGAAAACGTGCGTATGCATTAAAAGATTACATTTATCCTAACTCTTCCTTCCAACAAAATAATATCAAGTAGGTATTTACTGATCAATTTTGGGCTTTAGCTAATAGCCCAATACTGCTCTTAACAAGGCTAATAGGCGCATTGTGAAAACCGATCCGACGATAAGCGGCAATTAATTGTATGCTTTTCCGCTCAATGTTCACCTTTATGTCTTTGTTGTCAAGGAGAGAAAGAGAATTATTTGTATTATAAACCACCACGAAATCAGACGCACGCAAGTTTTAGACTATGATATCATAAACCATTATAGGCTGTCTGCAGAAAATTAACAATTAATAAAAAATAAACCCTATTCGAGCTCCATTACATTTTTTATATTAATCCAAACACGCAACGAAGGCAATATATCCAGACCACCAGAACTTAGGTTTTGCGAAGAACATAAAATCTAATGTATTGTAGCTTTGCATATATATAACGAAATAATTTAAGCGCAGAAGGAATGTATAATACGGCCATAACACAGAAAGATATCAAATTTTTACTATTATTAAACCAAACCGTATTTAAACACTAATAACAAAGTTAAAGTTTTGTGTATGATTGAACAGTGTAAACTTAAATTAGTTGCTTTGCATGAACAAGAAAAGAAATCTAAGCTAACCTGCTAAAATAGCCATAAAACGAAAGATTTTAAACTACTTCTGCTAGTATTGTCATAAAAATGAACAATGGTTGGTATTATGATTTTCCATAATATACCATTGCGTCATACGTCAGGGTTTTTCTACATATTAAACCGATAAAAATCAGATCTTTCTTCAATTGCCTGGCACCCAACAAAAACAAAACATAAATAAAATGTTTTTTGCATGTTCTGTTTTTATCAAGATCTGAGTGGTTAATGCGGAATTCGGTTGTAAAAAACAATTTGAATACAAGAAAAAGACCACCTGGACGAGAGCCCGGGTCATCAGTCAGAAATTGGAATAATAGAATAGACGATAACACAAGTAACACAACATTGACCGATAAATCAGACCAGGGCGAACTTTTTTTTGCTCTCCTCCAAGTTCGTTTTCGTTCCGTTCCTCAATACAATGGGCGTGACTGACGGACGCCTATTACTTCTATATGTATATACGTTCCTTATTGAGGGCGCACGTTCTTCGCATACATTTTAACAGCAACAATGACCGCCGAATTAGTTCGAGCGCATAAAATTAGATTTTCCTTCTCAGCGGCTTTACAAAAAGGACTACTTAGCAATGTATTTTCCACAAAAAAAAAGAATATTCGCCGCTATTCTAGTTTTACAATAAATATATTACATGGTACATCCTACATTAGATTGAATTGAACTCAGCGCAATGAATTATTTAACTGAAAGACTTGGATTTACAATTTAGCACTATCAACAAAAAAAGAACACAAAATTTAATGGCTAGTTTTTTAAAAGTTGGATCAGCTCGCATTTTAAAATATTTTCAAATTTAATTATTATGTATACATGGGATTCCAAAGATTCAAGTCTCATAACTGTTTAGAGATTAAAATAGTTCGATTTACAGATTTTTATAAATTAATTCTTTTCAATCATTCACTAAAGCCATTCATATATATAAATGTAATTCTTGAAAAACTTATCATTTTTACTTCTCAAATCCTCGAAAACATTTTTTTTAAATCTTGTTAACTAAATTAAAATTAAATTTTCGTAAATTACAAGATTGAAGATATACCCAAATGTTTAATATAAATTTAATATAGTTTATTAAAAGTAACTTATTTTTCATTTTTAATCTTGGTAGATAGATTTTTACTTCAGAAGCTCAGTCTAAGAATGCGGACATGAATGAATTCAATAATTATTATTAATTTAATCTGCTGATTTCCTGTTTTGCATAAATTTACCAAACCTGTCCCAAATATCAGTTTATATAGATGTGATGATGGGGGGCCTAAAGGGGATTTCCTATACCATAGATCATGCGGAGGGTCAGACAGCCCCCAAAAAGAGAGTCGGTGGAGTTTTGCAAGGATATCTGTACACACAAATGCACACCTGCGAAGGAAAAAGTCAGAGGAGGGAAACAGTTTCCCCAGGAGAGAAGGAGAACGGACGCGCAAAAAGTGAAAGGAAGAAAAAAAGCGAAGGGGAGAAAGTTAAGTGAAGGCTCGTTCGGCCGTCTTTGTATAAAGAAACCAGCCAGAAAAGGACGCCACTCAATTTTTTTAATGCCCATGCTCGACGCTTGAAGTGAGATTTCAAGGCAACACACTGACACTACTCCCATAAAAATCCCCAGTTTTTTTAATTAACACGTTGCAAAATAAATCATTTTGTTAATCACGTTAAGAACAGAGTATTTCGTTTTGTAAGCCCCGCAAAAGAGGGCGTTCGCCTTCCCCAAAACAGAATTTTTTTCGCAGTTTTATGCTTTTTAGAAATTTTTGTTAAAATATTAAGTGAACAAAACTTCTGATGCGTTACAACAATGCATATTCAGACCTGTGCACGGTCTGAAAATGCCCCCCCCCCGTTTTATTGCCCCCCCCGCCAAAAAATGAAAAAGTACCCTAAAAATATGACGCCGTTTTTGACCTATGATGACGCCATCATCGAGAATTTTTTGCAGTTTTTAGCCTATTTCAATGTATTTTAAGCCATTTTAGACCTATTCTTACCTTATTTCCGCTTTTTTGTCCCTTTTTTTCCTTTTCCCTTCTTTTTTTTTTCTTTCCCCCCTGCTTACCCCCCCCCGTTTTATTGCCCTTCCCCGTTTCAAAAAAGTTGCCCCCTCCGTGCCTCCCCCCATTTTGGAATTGCCCCCCCACCGTTTTAACCCCGGGGGGGGGGGCAGTGCACAGGTCTGCATATTATTGTTAAAGGGCTGGGTGAAGATTTTCAGGTTCACTTCACCAGTTCACCCCGTTGATTCAAAATTTTCTCCTATTCCTCCGTAATTTTTTTTTGATTTTGAAATCTTACCGAAAATCCTCTGCATTTTCAAAAAGCACCTGGTATAATTTTTGGTCTATATTTAATGTTAAAAATTATATTTTAAGCCATAAATTAGCTTTTTTCTCCTCATTACAAACATAGATGAACACGGTCAAAAAGCCAGGGTGGGCGTTTACCCCGGGTAAATGAAATTTCAAAATCTGGGGGATCCTAGGGGGGGTGGAAGATTTTGAAACCTAGAGGGGTGTTAGGTTGGGTCCAATTTTCGAAACAAAATACTTTTAAACTATTAAATGTTTAATAATAGTTTTTTTATAAGATAATACTACATTTTATTGAATAAAAAGCGATATTATGATGGTATAAAAAGAGTGTAAAAACATGAATTTGTGTTAAAAATTCACGTTTTTGGAAGAAAATTTTGTATAAAAAAGTACCTAAAATTTTCTCGAGGGGAGGGGCGGTCAGATTTCCAAATCTAGAGGGGGTCAGGGGTAAACAATTCGGAAATTTGGGAGGGCTGGATTTTTTTCTAGGGGGGAGCAAAATTTCGAGGCTAGGGGGGGACGGTGGACCCCACCCTACCCCCCTTGTTCATCTATGATCACAAATGTTGTGCTTCACGATTCTTGTCTTCATACATTGCGACGATCGCGTATGTCTGTCAGTTAATCAAGCTTTTTCTACTCAATGCTCCGTCTTTGGGCTTTCAGGCGGGTACCATGGGCAGGGCATTCCTGGGCGAACCTCGGTAAAAAAATAAAAATGTGGTTTCCTTTAAGTTTAAAAAATTAAAAATACAGAAAAACGAGTTTCGAAACTCAAAATTGATGATGATCTGATAATAACCATTATAAATATCAGCAAAGTTTTTTAAATGAAAAATTAAAACTGTTGTTATCGTAATCGTATCGTAATCTATGCAAGATATACTTTGAGCACTTTACAAAAAAATCTTTAAAACCAGTGTTTATGTAAAAATCTGCGCATCCAACCTCTTTTTTTAAAACGTTTAGAAATTTCAAATGACCTTAGATTCTAAACGTGGCTGTTAAACAGAAAACTGTGAAATGACTAAGTGGACGGGTGGTTTTGTCCTTTAAACGTTTTAACGCCGGAGTGACGCGCTAATTCAGGGGTTTTCAATTCCCAGGATTTCACACGGGGGATGGTTGGCTGTCTTTTGTCTGAAGTGACGGCAATAAAACAGTGTCCTTTTCTTCTGTCTGGCTATTGCGGAAAAATAGGGGATGAATGGTTGGTTGGGCCTTTCTGCTCCGTCTATGCAGAGAGAGAGAGCGTCGACCTTCCGGAATGAAACATACCCGTTCAGACCGAACCCACATCCCGCGACGCTAAATGTCTTTCTCCACTGGAGGGCTTTGTAAACGAATCTTAATTTTACATCAGAAATATCGGAAACAGCAGGCTTCCAATGCAATACCAATAGGTTTGCAAATTTGTTCTTAACAACTAATGTCACAAATTATAAACACTTCATAAACACCGTTTTAACCACAGAAAGTTCCCCCCTTCCTCTTTATCCACCGACAGTCAAACATTAGTAAAATGGAATTTCTACATAAAAAAAGGCTACATTAGTTACAGTGGCGTTGCCATTCCAGTGGGGCGGAGGGGGAGGGGGCGGCGGCTCTCCCCTCCCCCCACGACATTCGGCGAAGCCGGATTTTCAAAAGGGGATCCTCACGTTTTTGAATTTTGGGAGAATTTTTTTCTTTAATTATAAATTCAGAAACATTCCTGAAGCGTTCCAAAATCCAAAAGCATAAAAATACACAAAAACTGACATTTTTCCCGCTTCGTTCGTGGGAAGTTTACATTGATAATTTATATTAGTTTTCTAATTTCAATGGATTTTACCATACAATACAGACAGCTAAGGCATATGCTTTTGCCTTAGATATTAAATGGCAATACTATATACATGTTAAAACTCATACATGATCAGATATGTAATGTATATAGCAGACCTGTGCACGGTCTGGAAATGCCCCCCGTTTTATTGGAGGATTTCCCCCCTTTTTATTGCCTCCCTCCCCGCCAACAATAAAAAGGTACTCTAAAATTATGACGCCGTTTTTGACCTATGATGACGCCATCATCGCAAATTTTTTTGCAATTTTTAGCCTATTTCAATGTATTTTAAGCCATTTTAGACCTATTTTTACCTTATTTTCGCTTTTTTGTCCCTTTTTTCCCTTTTCCCTCCTTTTTTCTCTTTTTTTCTTTCCCCCCTGCTTGCCCCCCCCCGTTTCAAAAAAAGTTGCCCCCCATTATGGAATTGCCCCCCGTTTTAAAACCGGGGGGAGGCAGTGCACAGGTCTGATATAGGTTTGATAATGACTATTTATACCTGTTAACAACGGTTTTTATACTTTTGGGGTAGTCCGCCTCTCTTTACCGCTTACCACCCCCCCCCCTCCCCATTTCTTGGCGAAGCGTAACATTTTGTGTAGGTTTCCTTTTTTACTTTTAGAATATTGTGTTATAAAAATTTAATACAAATCTTAGTGCATTCTAAAACCATAAATTAATCAATAGAAAATTTTTTTCCCGCCACACTGGAAGGTCAGATTTATAGACACTATAGACTACAACCAATATTTTTGGTGATATTTTGTGTTAGTATAACTTCAAACATACTCATGCGCAAAATTTAAAGACATAAGGCAATTCATAGTTTTGTTATATATACAACTTTATTGTCACATTAATTTTGAAGATGAGACAAAATTGTATAAATATTAGGCAAAAAAAAAAAAAAACAAACGTAAAATGTATGTTCACGCGATCATCGGGGGACGATTTTTAAGCAGCTGTTTTTGGGGCAAAAAACACTAATTTTAGGTTAAAAAAGCCCTTTTTATAGCATTTTTGAGCTTTTTATTGCTTAAAACATTCATTTTGACCTCAAAACTTAAGTTTGGAGGCAGTTAGAAGTCCTTTTAAAGACATTTTTTTCTTCATTTTTCCAAAATTGGGGGGGGTTAACCTTTTCTCCCCCCTCACTTCTGAGCGGGGGGGGGGGGGGTTAAGTCCCCCTTCTCAAAATTTGGGGGGGAAGAGTTAACCCCCCGTGCCCATGTATGGGTTTCGTTTAACCCCCCACTCAGAAGTGGGAGGAGGAGAAAAAGTTAACCCCGATTTTGAAAAAATGAAGAAAAAAATGTCTTTAAAATGAATTCTAACTGCCTCCAAACTTAAGTTTTGAGGTCAAAATAAATGTTTTAAGCAATAAAAAGCTCAAAAATGCAATAAAAAGGGCTTTTTGACCTAAAATTAGCGTTTTTTTACCTATTTTTCCTTTAAAATCAAAAAACGATATGGATAAAATGCACTCCAGAAAAAAAAACGATATGGGTATTTTGCGTTTCTCGGATTTTAACCATAGGTGTTTTTGGTCGGGTCCGCTAGAGGGGAGTCCACCCCCGGGTGGAAGACCAAAATTTTTTAGGGGGGGTCCGGACCCCCTGGCTTTTTAGGGGGGTCGACCCCTGGTGCGAGATTTCAAATTTAGGGGGGTCAGGGGGGGTCCAATTTTTCAGCAAAATTTTTAAAACTCAATAATTTAAGTGTTTTTAGGTCTAATATTGAATTTTATGTATTAAAACAGTCTATTTAGGCCTAAAAAGTATATTTAAAGACTGTTTTTAACTAAAAAACCGTGTTTTTGACAGTAAATAAAAAAATATACTTCCAAATTGGTCGGGAGAAGGGGGGGGGGGCTCAGCCGCACTAAGGGGGGTCAGACCGGACCGCTCTCGAGCTTTGGGCGGAGGGGTGACCCCTCTGTCCCCCCCCCCCAAAACACCTATGATTTTAACCCCCCTAATTTGGGGTTTAACCCCCGCCACTCCGGACCAACTTGCCCATGTATGCCTGAACCCCCTCTAGATTTTGAAATCTGACCCCCCCTCCCCTCTTGAGAAAATTTTAAGTACTTTTTTATACTAAATTTTCTTCCAAAAACGTGAATTTTTAACACAAATTCATGTTTTTACACCCTTTTTATACGTAAATATCTGGTTTTATTCAATAAAATGTAGTATTATCTTATAAAAAAACTATTATTACACATTCAATGGCTTAAAAGTATTTTGTTTCGGAAATTGGACCCCACCTGACTCCCAACTAGGTTTTAAAATCTTCCACCCCGGGTCGACCCCCCCTAGAAAGCTAGGGGGGTTCGACACCCCCTCCTAGATTTCGAAATGTCATTTACCCGGGGCAAACACCCCCCTAGCTTTTTGACCGTGTTTATCTATGAGTGCTCCCCTCCTCCCCAGATCGAAAACATAAAAAATACTAAAAAATATTCGTCTTTTGACCTGTTTGAACGAAATTTTTGCAATTTTCGTTACCCTAAATTTTACGATTTTTACGTTAGTAGTCTTCCCTTTTTTACTATATTTTTTATCTTTTATAGCTTTTTCCTCGTTTTTTATTGTAAAAAAAAACAAAACAAAAAGTGGGAAGAGGAGAGAATTGCTTAAGCCCTCTGTCTGTACATGTTTTAATATATTTTCAGGTTAAATTTTATTAACAGTTATCTTGTTTAAATCATAATTATCTTATAACCATATATTGAAATTAACACGTTCACAAATATATATTTTTATATAAGTTCGTGTTGAATACACGATAAAATATATTGATTCAATCATTTAAATTATAACTGGAAAAAATTTTTTTAAACTCAAACACCCCTAGCGTATATAAAATACAGTTCGAATAGAAAAATGATTCAGTGCTGTTTCGAAACGACAGTCACCCACCCCCTCATACAAAACGATCCCAGTAGAACGTTTAACGAATCATTGTCAAAAGGCGCGCAAGTTAAAAACTTCCAGGGGGCTAAGTGCCGTGTAAAATATCTAATAACAGTTTTATCGCCTTTGACAATCTCTCTAAGTTTACGATTTTGATGTGCCGATTGCGAAGGAAAATGAGTAACATGCGTTTTGCCGTACACAGGCCAGCATTTACTCCGGTTTATCTTTTCACGATCGGTTTTACTACAAGCACTTGTCGTAGTAAATTTGTGACGAAATTTTAAACTGCAAAAACTACCCATCCAAAGCCCAACAAGCTTATTATAAATTTTGAATCAAAAAAGAAACAAAGGTAAGGGGAGGAGCACGGTCAGGGTTGCGGTCGCTTTGAGAGGGGGGGTCCGGTTCAATGGCCTTTTTGAATCTAACAAAAAGGATGGGAATAAAAACTTCGGAAAAGGGGGATGATCCCAAGCATAAGTGGACAGCTTTCCTAGTTGTTGAGAAGTTAATATGGCTAAGTGAACAAAAAAAAAACGCTGAATTTTTTATAGGTGAGCTGATGCGATTCCAAACAGAGATATCAGTTTTTGAGCGCAATAGTTTTTAATATAATATCTATAATCTAATGTAATAATTAATTGAGAGAATTACAAAAATATAAATAAATTGTGTTTTTTAGTTCACTTTTTTAAAAAACAAACTTTTTCCTGAAAAACAACTTACCAAAAAAAACCATAAAAAGTTTTCTACAATAACATTATCCTTTGCAAAAAAACGTTTTTCAACTACGTAGTACTATTAAAACGCCACTTTGTTTCTTTTTGGCTAAATTAAAGATACTATAGCAAATTTTTATAATAAATTTTACTTATTAAAAAAATCGTACTGCAGATGGATACGAATTTTTTATTCAGTTCTAAGTTGAAAAAAAAATGCGATTTTAAAAGTATCTGTCCAGTCCCATTTTCGATTTGTCAATGGATAAAAAAGGAGAAAATACCTACTGACCCTAACCTAACTCCTTTCTCTCAATTAGACGGAAAATCGACCGTGATATCTGATATGTAAAACTAAACCCGTCTTCTTCAAATGAAAACAACTTGAAAATCTCAGATTTGACAACTATTGACATAATCCTATTCTTAAGCAGTCAAATCAGAATGACACGGAGATTCCCCAAAAGACACTAATCGGATGATTTTAAAAGACCTTGTAAACATAGCATTTGTCTTAAGTCAACAGGAGGAAAGCGCAGGTGCGCAGCCAAAAAAAATGACCTTAGATATCTTTAAATTTTAACAGAGGTTTAAGGGTTTAATTAAAAAAGTACAGAATATACATATCCTTAGTCAAAGGAACCTTTTTTTATCGTTATAATATACAGTGATTACCAAAATGCAGTTTCCTAACTGCAGGCAGTTTTCACAATATTCAAAAAACTAACTCTTGAGCAATACGTAACTGAACGAAGTACGT
>JASAMX010034683.1:0-20236 GCA_030248175.1 Microlaimidae sp. YZB2_3
AAACGTGGAACCCCCGGAGGAACTGAGCAGGTTGGTTTCTTTGTGGTTTTTTTTTTGTTTTTGTTGTCGGCGGGGGGATGCACGTTGGATTCCACGTTTTTAGCTTCAAAAAAGGTGTGTTATTTGTTAGAATTAATCATAAGGTTCCCCATCCCCTGGTGGATAAATTGCTGGATCTTATTTCACTCTTGGAATTCCTTCTCTCTGAGCCGTTTCAGTTTTTTCGTCTTGATTTTTTTCCCAAAAACATGGCGATTGGTTGAATCGTCCACGCAAACTCAAACTGAATGCTATTGTGCACTAAACTTACTTTTAATCAATATAAAGCTCATTATTAATGCTAAAAGGAATGAAATCAATTAATAACAGCTTGCAGCATTACATTTTTTATGTGAAAAAATAATATTATGCATTATATTAAAGCCAACGATGGTACCGCTTTATATTACGCTGTGTAAATTTTCCATTCGTTTATATATAAAAAAGTCTCCTATTTTTTTTATTTGTAGATTAAGGGTCGGTGCTTATTACTTTAAATAAATTCTCCTCGTCGATAAGTTTAGGTAATTTTTGTCCTGCACATTTTTTTGTATAGCATAAAGTTTTTGCTAATAATATCGCAATAATAATGGCAATTTATTATTATATTTGTTTTAACTATAGTTATAACTCTGATTAATTTATTTCAGAGACGTTTCTCGGACACGCCATCTTTCCTTCTCCTACATGCTGGAAACAAGCCGGCGCATCAAGCCCTCTTCCGAACACACAGTGGCTGACACCACGGAGATTAGCGGGGTCAGCGGAGCTCCGCGCCGGCGCTATTCCAACGATTTTCACTTCACGCCCATGTCGGCAGTGGGTGAGTTGTACCTGCCACCGCTGGAAACGGTGGGTGAGTGCCTGCAGCTCGCTCGGTTGCTTTTTTTCCTTTGTCTTCTATACTTGTTTTACCTTAACCCGTTCCCGTGATTGCCTTTTCCTTGGTTACAACCGTGAAACCTTCGTAGTACTTCCGTCATACATAATTTTTTTGCGCGAGTAGTGCCCAGTGAGCGAGCGAATCGAAATGGTTAAAGCTGTACGGTAGAAACACGCAGATTTTTGTCACTGATACAGTGTATTACGTAGGATATTTTGTATTACGTAGGATTACGTAGATTATGTTGCAAAAATTTGCATATTGCTACCGTACAGCTTTAATCGTTTCAATTTGCTCGCTCACTGGGCACTATTTATGCACAAAAAATTATGTATGACGGAAGTACGACTTAAGTCATGCGAAGATCTTACCTCGGTAAGGTTGACGTACGACATTTTGTCATACAAAAATACCACCATCGTGAAACGAAGGTTTCAACTTTGTCGTAAGAAAGTTTCACGGTTGTAACGGGGGAAAAAGGCCATTACGGGAACGGGTTAAACCGTTTTTTTGTTTTTTTTGTTAAAGATACATACGGCATTTAAAAAGAAAGTATCCGTTTTAGGAAAACAATTATAAGACCATATAGCAGAATAAAAACAAAATTTAGGAATTTTTTAAAAGTAATGAAGAAGCGATATTAATTTGTGGTAGGGGCTGGCGTCAGGGAGCATCGGTGTTACGACGTTTCCACGCTTTACGAGCAGCAACGTCAATTTCGAGAAGTTTATATAGATTAGTTTTTAAACGATTATAACACTTCCAAATTTTGTTAATGATATCAATTGCCAAAAATATTAAGAGATTAACAACAAAAAAATCAAGTAGTTTATCGTATGTATTTTGCATGTTTCTAAGTTGCTTATAGAAACGACTGTAAGGCGGTGTCTCTACTAGTTTTTTTTATAATGTAGAATTAATATTTTAAAATGTAGTATTTTGTTTTGTCCTGTGTTTTGTATATTGTGCTTTTGGTGGTTCGGGTTGCTTTGATAGTTCAAGTTGCTTTAGTGGTAGTTCGGTTCAGTGGCGTGTCCAGGATTTCATCTGGGTAAATATTCGGTAAATACCAACCGTGAAAGGGGGTCCGGGGAGCAGAATGCCCTCCGGGGGGAGAAAATTTTTAATTTAAGGCGCTAAAAAACACCAGAATTTTTAATTCCAGATAATAAATAATTATTACAAAATTTAAGATTTTTTTATCCCTATACATTTAAAGTAGTTATAAAAACCGTTCATAAAAGGTTAATAGTATTTATAGTAGTTTTATTTAACCTTATATGCCTTAACTATTGAATGGCATAATCGATTTGAAATCGAAAAATTAAGATAAATTCCCAATTTAATTTAAACTACTCGCAAAGCTGGGAAAATTTGGCTTTTGAACTATTAATATGTTTTTGGAAGGCATCAGGAAAGTTTATGTATTAATATTACAAAAAAATTTTTCTCCTCCAAAATCCAAAAAACGTAAGGGCCCTTTAGAAAAAAATCCGGCTTCGCCGGATTTCGGGGAGGGGGGAGAGTTGCCGCCCCCTGCCCCCCCCCTTTGGGGATGCCACTGGTTCGCTTGGTTTGCTTTGGTATTTCAATGGTTATATTGTTTAAGATGCTACAGTCATCTTCATTTTATCCCAATTTGCATTGTAAATAGGTATTTACTAAGTAGTGGTATAAAAGTTGAGCGAAGCTCAAAAATTTTTTATTAAATAGGAATTTCCAAAAAAAAATCGCCATAATTTTGTACATACAATTGAAAACAAGGAATTTGCAATGCAACCCCGTCAACCACCGGTTTAGTCTTTATTTAGAGAAGAGGTTGTCTGTGACAGAATAGTTTTGGAGGTTAGTGGTGGTATTGTGTATTTACCGCATAGGATTGGCTTTTTTCCATTTTGTTATCCTTCGCTTTCACGCTTCGCTTTCGCTTTGTATGCAACGCATTTATTTCAGTATAATTTGTTCAAAAAAATATGTTCACTAACAAAACTATTATGTATTTTTAAAAGTTTAATAAATTGTAGCTAAACACTGGCGTAATCTTAAATTATGCATTTTCAAAAAATTGATAAGTGTACATCTTTTTTGTACAGTAGCCGCACTCATAAAGCGCGATTAACCAAGGATTAACCAACGATTGTTGATTGGCTTTTGCATTGGCTCACATAATATAATATAAATTGATAAAAGACTCAGTTCCTTTAAATAATGATTAATAGTGTAAAATAAACTCATAACATAATCAAACATACGGAAGAATTAAATTTTTATCAATTTAAATTAATAATGTGAACCAATGCAAAATCGAAATAAAATTAGTCTTTTTTAATTTTATTTTTTTTTGTTTCGAAATTAAAAATTAACAATATCATGTATTTAAATTTTTTCAAATATTCTTAAAATTTGACAATTATTTATATAAAAATACTTTAGTTAAAACAGCATGTATACTTCTTGAGTCATAAAACATGGCAAAAAATCCAAAAACAGCGTTTAAAGTCAGTTTTTATCAGCTTTTTAATCCGGTTCTCTCCTTGTCCATGAAAAAAAGACGTCCTTAATTAATCTTTGGTTAATCCTTGGTTAATCGCGCTTTATGAGTGTGGCTACAGGTTGTTGAAAAACAAATAGATTAATCAGTTCTACCCCAGGTTCTTGATAGAAATTTCATATAACCATAAGAAGACACTGGTAAAATTATTAAAAAAATATAAAGATAAAATCGGTCCAATCCATGTAACAGTATCATGTGAATATTTTTTTTATCTCGTCTCTAAATTCGTGTTGAAATTTTTTGTGAGACCTTCCGATAAAAATGAAATTAATCTGGTTGTGGTTAAAATGTGTTGTTGCCCATAGCTCTAAACTTTAAGGAAATCTCTGTTTTTCGGAGCTCAGGAGTAACTCTTCTGGATTTCCGGAGAATGATATTTAATGGTTGAACGTAATTTAGTTTAACATTAACTGTTTTTAAGGTACAAAGTCGTCACCGGTCCCTGTGGCGTCAGAAGCAACAGTGATCGTGGAGGCGGGGGGCGAGTCCCCGCGGGAGTTAACCATGAACGACATATACGATCTGTGCGTTGGACAGGTAACGGTGAGCGACCCCCGACTCCCCTCCCCTCTTTCCTCCTCGTCCAACCTTGCCCGGAGTCGGCAGGCCAGCGGGGAGCCGGCCCGACCCGGCCCGAGCTCCGCAGCACAAGCGGATACGGCAGCAACTCCGGAGCAGCAGCCGGACCAGAGCAAGCGCCGCCACCGCAGCAATCAGACCACCGGGAACCAGTCGTCAACTAATCCGGACTCGGGTTACTCGGGGGCTACCACCCCCTACACGACGAGATCGGTGGCAGTGGGGGAGGAGCAACGGGCGGGAAGCGGGTCCAATCTGAGTCAGCAGCCGTCGGATCCTCAGGAGCTGGTGAACGTGGTCGAGAGGGGCTACCTACTCCCCCCGCCCGAGGAATTCGGGGACGGGAATCCGTTCGCGATGTTCGTCTGCCTCACTCTGCTACTGGAGCACCGAGACTGGATTATTAAGCGAGGGATGGATTTCAACGAGATCGCGATTTACTTCGACAAGTTGGCCAGGAAACACAGCGCGGCCAAAGTACTGCGCCGCGCTAGGACATTCTACTCCGACTATCTACGATCAGATTGGAATCCCTGAGCTGACCTCTGGAGCTCCGGAGCTATTCGGGAAACGGCTTAACCCTTTTCCGACTGCTGCTGGAATGGAGGGTCAATTCGATTGTCAGCGATATGGAGATAGGAACAAGAACAGTTCTAGTGAGGCAGGATAGGATTTTAAATAGAAATCCCCATTGCCGCACTTGGAAAATAACTTTTTCTGATACGCTTGCTGGCTCAGCAGACGGAAAGTGTTAATTCTGGATTGTTAAGCATTTACGTGCCCAAGAGCTTTAATAAAGCTCGACGATGTTCTGGTAGTACAAAAATACGGTTTGATTATTATGATTTTAAAGTTTAGTGTAATAATGAGAGACCAAAGGTTCTTTGACTATTATTTACACAAAGACAATTATTACAAAAGATTTTAAGGAATTTATTTAGATTCTTTTTTTTGTTTTTGTAAATTTGTTGTATTAATTGATGCGAAAAAATTTTTTTAAATGTGGATGACGTGTAATTTTTAATTTCAGACTTTAATAAAGTTAAAAATAATATGATGTCACAATAATTTATAGATATCATGGTTTTAATTAGTCAATTTTTATAAGTCTGTAAAAATACTGTTTTATAGTCTATAAAGTCTTTATAAAATAAATTTTCTGTGGTTTGTCACAATTTCTTTTTGTATCAAAATAGAATTTATTAAGTACCTATTGAGATTATTCATTGTTGTATTTATGTATTACAAATGAAGGCCTATATAATTGTATTTATGTCAAAATAAATCTGCTGCAGATTTATAAAAATATATTGATTGTAAATAGGTAAAAATCTGAACGTGTCAATTGTACAATTAAGAAACTAACATCGCCTCTGCTAATATAATGAATGGCCTTTGTCGTATATTAGGTTTTGGAATAACTCATTGAATATTGCTAAAATGTTTTGAAAAAATTAATAGTCACATAAAAGCAATACCGTAAGGTGGTTTAATCTTAGCCAGGTCGGACAATGTTGGCCACCATCGACAATCACCCATTAAAACTTATATCAGGAAAAATTATTAGCCGAAACCGTGGTTATGATCATAACTAAGCATTGACAATTTTTTTCTCTCGCTTATTTAGTTTAAACGGGCAATTGTCAATGGTGGGCAAGATTGATTGGAGTTGTCCGGAACGATTGCACGAAATGCATATTTACATAGTTATGAGGAACGCTAGATTAAAACTAATAATGATCACCGGAGCTCCGAAGCGGAACTTTTTGCAGCCTAAGAGCAGGAAATGCATATTTACATAGTTATGAGGAACGCTAGATTAAAACTAATAATGATCACCGGAGCTCCGAAGCGGAACTTTTTGCAGCCTAAGAGCAGCCCACGGAGCTCCGGAGCTCCGCCCGGTTTTAGTACTGACTTCATGAATAATTTTAGAATTATGCCATAAATTATTTTGGCAAAAATTTTTTGTAAATTAAATTTTTTTTCAAAACTTATTTAAAACGCCAGAAATAGTTTTGAAATTGTGTATAGAGTAATTTTAAATGTATATTAAGCTTAAATAAGCTTAAAATCGATCATTTAAGTGGCTGAGATACGGAGCTACGGAGCTTCCTTCGATTTTAGTGACCGGAGCTCTGGAGCACCATATTGAAGGGTAAGAAGAAACATCAGTAATTAATACCATGATTGACTCTCAGACCTGTGCACAGTCTGGAAATGCCCCCTCGCTCTATTAGTGGCTGTGCCCCCGCGTTTTATTGCCGCCCCCCCCCTTCGCCCAAAAATAAGTACGAAAAAAATTGTGGCACCGTTTTTGACCTTTGTGACGCCATTTTCGCTAAATTTTTGCAGTTTTTATCCTATTTTGATGTATTTTAAACCTATTTTACTTAAATTTAGCTTTTTTCCCTTTTTTATCAATCTTTTTTCTCTGTTTTTCTCTTTTTTTCTGTTTCTCTCCTGCTTACCCTCTGTTTTATTACCACTCTCCCCGTTTCAAAAAATGCCCCCATGCCCCCTTCCTATTGGAATTTTCTACTCCATCAATAAAACCCTGGAGGTTTGCACAGGTCTGTTGTCATAAACCTGCTGCACAGGTCTGTTGTCATAAACCTGCTGCACAGGTCTGTTGACTTTTTGATAGCGTCAATAACTGCTGCGTACTGCAGGGTCTTAAAAATTATTAATTGAAAATAGTTTTTATACCAGGTTCATATACATTGTAAAATAAAAGAGTGTTATAGTTTTCAAATTTCCATATTATTCTGCCGTCTGTCAATTTTGTGTGTTTTTTTTTTGTTTTAAGATTGTTCAAAGTCTTTCTGGCCCGGAGTTTTAAATTTTTAGTTGTATTTACGATTTTTTACTAATTTATGGTATTATAAGTACATATTATTAATTCTATCAAATGCTCATAAAATCGGTCTATTGTTTGTAACATTTCAGCTATAAAACTAACTTATAATTCTAAGGGTTCCGAAGAAAAGTTGCAAATCATGTATTTATTACAGGTTTAGACAATTTTATTCTGTAAAATCCATAAGTTATAAATGGGTCCGTAGTTATAGTGTTTTATTTTTGCTTTAAACTGTTGTGCATTAAACTGTCTAAAATAACGTTTACCAAGGAATAGAACTATTCCCTTTCCTTACAGAAATCAGGCACTTAGAACATGTTAGTAAATTATTATGTTTATCTTAGTGAAGATCCTGAGTCTCTCTCGAACCAAAAAAAAATAAAAATATACAACAAGAATCATTTAAAATATAGGGTCGCTCTTTTCAAATGCGCAGACCTAAGACTTTTTCGTTAAATCCGCAAGATATTTCCCTATTTAAAAAAATTTGTAATTAATGTTTGATTTTCAAATACAGTCAAATAAATTTTACAATATTGATGCATTTTAAAAAACCAACTGGTGATTTTTCTTGTATTTTAACGAACAACAAAATATAATAAAATAACGAACAAGGTATGTTTGAAAATGCATGTGCCTACCCTACATGTAATTTTGTTTATTTTCGAGATTTAGAATTTTCTTTTCGAGACAGGATTGTGATTGACATTGTAAAGTAACGATTTTTGAAACTGTTAAGGCCTAAAGGAGATGGTTTTTTAGTAACGGCATGTTATTATTGAGGGCACATTATTTTACTTCGTACAGTATTTCCATTTTCAGAAATATTTTTTTAATTTTTTTTTTAGTAAATGGTTATTTTTGAGACGAGTAATGTTATGTACTGCTAAAGGATGTAACTATTTTATTTGAAAATATTTAAATTAAAAAGTGTACATTTAAAATAAGACGTATCTTTTGTAGTAGTATAAAACATATTGTTGATCTGTGATTTACTGTATTTGAGTATTGTATTGATTAAAAATATGAAAATAAAATATTAACTGTTTTTGCCTTTAAATTAACGCAAATAATTTATATTATATAAACAATTTTTCTCGTATAAAGTAGGATATAGATAAACGATATTACTCGGCTCTGCGCCTTTATATACTAAGCATACCAATTTCATCAAACGATCAATATTATCGGGACTTCATTTGAAAAAAAGTTCATATTGGTTTAGTTTTTTATCACAAGAATATGGAAATTCAATCCGTACAAAGGTTAATTAATGAATATGAAATATGGACATGTTTTATCGTCATAATACTTTTAGTAAGCTAAAACTATTTTAAAATAACTTTTGAACAGTTAAACAAATAATTGTAAAAATAAATTATTTTTGCACCCAAACTCTAATAAATCGAGTGAAAATACATAACAATGAATATGTCTGTTGTATAAATGTATTTCCTTGCCATGTAACAGAATTTTTCCTTAAGGGAATTTTTATTATTGTGGATGCTTTTTTTATCTCTAAATGTAAATTTTTACCCGGGGGAAGGTAAATTTGTAAAAAGATTATGCGGGAATTGAGAATAAAGTTGTCATTTATTTAAATAGAGCTCCCGAGTTCCCTAAGCTAATTTGGTATTTTTAAGTTCAAATTTACTTATTTTTAATGCTAAACCAAAAAATTGTCGCCTCCAATACTAGTAAGAAACCTCCTGTCTAGGAGTGGATTTGGTGCCGTTTGTCGCCGCTTTGCACCAAAATGTCGCGGCGCTTGGCGCCGCATTTATATAACATTAAAATTTATCTGAATTGTATTTTGCAGGATTTTAATACCTAGGATAATACCTAGGATTTTGCAGGGCAGAGCAGGACCTCTACTAGGATTTTGCAAATGAGGGGGTCTTACAAAACCCTTGTAAATAGAGGCCCAGCGTTCCCCTCTGTATTTTGGCTGTAAGCCATACTATAACAAACAAAAACGTCTCTTTAGAATGCTAGTGAAATTCCGAGCTAAGCAAGGTATTCGAAAAACTCACCTAAATTCGAAGCAATTTTTTAAATTTAAAAGTGCGGTAGACTAAAGGTAAACTCAACGTGGCTACAACAGTTGTTCGTTGGATTAAAAAATGCCCCCCCCATTAAGTAACCATTCAAATCACGAGAATCTGACATTACTTTATCAGCCAGTTAGATTCGATTTAATACGGAGTATTTGTTTGATAAAGTGACGTCAGATTCTCGTGATTTGAGTGTTACTTAATGGGGGCATTTTTTTATCCAACGAACAATTGTTGCAGCCACGTTGGGTTTACCTTTAGATCGTGAGGTATTTTTATTTGCTTTTTAAATTAATACTAATCGATGTATTAGGTCACTCAGGTAAAAAATGGTATTGCACCAAAAATTAATTCCTAACGGTTAAAGAGTTACTAACAAAAAGGTTATCAAAAAGCTGTAGTTTTATATTTGATTTAATTTAAAAACTTATACATATCAGTAGCATATTTAGGGGGATAACCCCCCCCCCTTTGCCCGTTTTAATACTTAGGGGGGGCGGGCCGAGAAGGGCCAAAACCTACCCCAAAAACGGCGAAGAAAATCAGCGACTAAGCTAAGCCTAAGCAATACCTAAGCTAAGCCTAAGCAAAAGCTAAGTCTAAGCCTAAGCAAAACTTCTAGGCCCAAGAAAAAGCTAAGCCTAAGCAAAATCTAAGCCTAAGCAAGACCTAAGCTGAGAGCCTAGGCAAAACCTAAGCCTAAGCAAAATCTAAGCTAAGCCCAAGCCTAAGCAAAACCTAAGCTAAGCAAAACCTAACCTAACACCTCCCCTGTCATTTTTGGGGTAGGTTTTGGCCTTCGGCGGGCGGGCCGCCCTCCCCTAGCTGGCAAAGCCAGCTATTTTTGTAAGGGTCCCCCCTTTACTTTTTTATTTTTAGGTTATAATGATGTAGTGCATCTTAAATGCATAAAATTAAACAATCTAAAAATTGTCCCCACTTCGCGAGAAGGTGAAACATGCAATTTGTTTTTTTTAATTTTATTTTGTTTTTTGCACTTTTTGCTTATAAGTTACAAACCCCTTGCAGTCGCGCATATTTTTAATAATTTACCCAATTATTTATATATCAATCAGGTTGTTTCTTAATAGAATTAAGAAACAATCTTAGTGGGATATACTACTAAAAAATTTAACATCATACTAATTTAAAGCTGTAACAAACAAATTGTTTAGGAATTAGGTTATAAAAACAAAAGTAAAACTATGCTTATATGATTGGCTGAAGACAATTCTTAAGCAATTTTTAGTGCATATTTAAAAAAAAATTTGCCTCCGGCAGCTGAGGGGTCACACACCCCCAGACCCCCCGGCCGACGCTTTGCGTCGCTTTGGTGCTGCTACCACATCAACAAACAAATTGATAAAGCTTTAGGTTATCGAAACTCATTTAAAACTATAACCATATGAATCGCTGGACACAATTTTTAAAGATTTTTTAGTGCATATTTCCGAAAATTTTTGCCTCGGTAGGTTGGGGAGACACCTCCTAACACCCCGGCCGACGCTCCACGTTGGTTTGGTGCTGCTATTCATGTAATAAACATTTTGTGTAAGAATTACCTTATAAAAAC
Source organism: Microlaimidae sp. YZB2_3 (assembly GCA_030248175.1). Classification (NCBI taxonomy): domain Eukaryota; kingdom Metazoa; phylum Nematoda; class Chromadorea; order Desmodorida; family Microlaimidae; species Microlaimidae sp. YZB2_3. Next base: position 10,543 of record JASAMX010034683.1, read on the forward strand.
AAAAGTAAAACTATAACCAGATAAATCGCTGGAGACAATTTTTAAGCTATTTTTAGGTGCATATTTAAAAATTTTTTGCGGTGGGGGGAAGACCCCTAGACCCCCCGGCCGACGCGACGACGCTTTGCGCCGTTACACCCGCAGGGACATTGGCAGACCGCCCCCCCTCGGCGACATCCTGTATACGCGCCTGATACATAATGTGTTCTGCTTTTACAAAATAATGTGCGTTTTGTTTCTTGATATTCTGGCATTATCAGTTAGGTATATTAATATTTTACTTTAAACTAAGTATAAAAAGACATTTCACTTCTTTAAATTATACTTTTTGTAATTCCAATATTGTTAAAACACACCATACACCAAACATAATTTTTGGGATGTGATGTTTTTAAAATGCCATTATTCATATATTTTTCAGAACTGAACCAAATTTAAAACTTAGTATTTTATTATAAGTTTTGTTAATATCCGTTCAATAGAAATGTTTTTTACCATTTTTCAAAATAAAACAACATTGGAAATAATCAAACGGTATTCTTGTTAGCAACGTCTAAAAATAAAATTTTTAAATGATTCATTCTTATTTTAAAGCATTTCAACGTAACAACACCGATAATGGACCAATTTTCTGTTTGTAAAATTATCTTTCTTCTTTATGCACGCAGGAATTGTTTACTTTTTACGTCAAACCTATCTTTGCTCAAAGTTTTATAGGGTAAATTTTTTTCTGTTTAAGCTAATATTATTGTAAAGTTTTGGACACCACTTTAAATTTACAATATATCGTTTGAAATATGCGCAAGTGCTTACTTTTATTGTTTTTTGTTTTCAATTTTTTTGAATTATCTGTTTTACAATGTGGTAAGTTAAACGATATAAATAAAAATAATTAGTAAACTAGGTCAAGTTAATAATTAGCTAGTTGTGGTCAGGTCTGGTGACTGTTCTAAATACTTTTTATGCTTATAATTAACAAAAAAATTTTACAGTTTTTTTAACAAAAGAATTATTGCTCTTTGCTTAAATAAAACATTACGTAGAATAAAAAAATCAAAAAGGCGTATTTATTAGTTTTAACGTTACTTTTTTACCCAAAAAATTTAGACAAAAATAAATGATTAAAAACTTTTGAAATATAATGTTTATTTAATTTCCATAACAATGATGTTTTAGAAAAGTTTCCAGACCACAAAATGCAGTGTGTCTATATGATAGACGCGTATTCCAGAAACGAAACAATAACTTGCAGTTTTTCCATAAAAAATTCGAATTTTGAATGGAATTCAACTGATTGCAAGTTTCAAGTAGCAGACGCTTTTCTGGAGGAAAAAATCCCACATATAAATCGGTAACTAAAATTAAAATTTATCATTATAATTAGGAATTCTTTAAATACACAAAATCAAATAAAAATAATAATATTATCATGATAAAACTAGCCTTCAAAAATGCTCTAAAAATAGAGAATGTGGACCATGGGAAATTTGGTTTGTGCAGCTCCCACTGAAAAAAAATTTCTACCATATGATAATGATTTGTTTATATGTTGAACTAAACTCAAATGCTGTCTGGAAGCTACAAATCTAACAAGCAAATTTTTTTACGTTTGGTTTCGATAATCCTTACACATATATTATTTTAACATAATGACCCGTTATTTTTTTGTTTTTTTCTTAAAAGATAAGTTAATTTGCAATTTGCTTTCATGATAATGTTAATTTTACTTTTTATTTTTTTATTTGCAACAATTATAAAAAATAATGAAATAAACAAAAATGAATTGCGGTTATTTCTGAAAAAATAAGCTAAATTAAAAATAATTAATATAAATATAAACAAAAATTAAACAAACAGCACTTAGTTTTTAATTTTAGGGGACTTTTTTAAGTTTCAGTAATGTTTTAGCCATTCCAAATAGTTGTAAATGGACTACTTGGCGGTTTTCCAAAATCTGAAATTGCTTATTTATGGACTGAATTTAATTAAATTTTGCATTTTCAAAAGATTATAAGTAATTTAAGGCCATTAGGAACATCCCAAACTACTCCAAAATCAAGTTTTCAATGTGTTTTGGCAAAAAATTGCGTTTTTTGATTTGACGCTACCTGATAGCATTTCGGTTTAATCACACAGCGCTGTTGTATTTTTTTCTTTAGTCTGATGAAATGTTAATTGAAAAAACATACTCACAGCAGTCTTTGACAAGCGCGAAATGACCACTTTTTAATTAGAAAGTTATATTTGTATGTGTAATAAACAACTATAAATTTGAAAAATTGGTGATTTTGCGCTTGTCAAAGATTGCTGTGAGTATGTTTTTTTCCATAACCTTTTAATTGAAAAATGGTACACATAATGTCTATCTCAAATTAGTCCACATCTTTTTCGTCTAAACATACGCCCAGAAAGAAATCGCCCTTTTCCTGCTCTATACTTAGTGCATTTTTCAAGGCTAATCTACCACTTTTTTGAAACAAATTAAAAAATAACCTAATAAACTATATTTCTAGCTGTGCAATGACATATGTTTATAATCATTCTTGTTGCCGAGACATACTCTTTTAACAGTTTTAATTTTACTAATAAAACACGTATTTTTCGTTCGTATTACAATGTGAAAATCTTTTCTGACATTCTTAATTTTTTATTGATGGTTGATAAATTGAGTTTTTAAATTAAATGTAAAATATTAGAGTCTTATCTTCGTAATAACTTACACTTATAATAGTGTTTAATTATTAATATAAATTAAAGTTTGGTTGTCAACAATTTAATTTTTGAATGTTGACAATAAAAAAAGGCTTCTAACAAATTATTGGGCGATTCTCTAAACTTTCCAAAGGGTCCATGTTTATTTATAATCAATCAGTAACGATGTAAGATATAAGATATCGGTTTTATTATACAAGCGTTTCAAAAAAATATATGTATAGAGAGAAGAAGAACATGAATTACAAAATTTACCCGTGTTCTATAATATACAAGACAATATACAAGACACGGTGCGGTGGAGCTAAATCACCGTGGGGCGCTCCCGCACCACTTTTAATTCAATTATAGTTTTTTGAAATAAAAACTAATAAGAAGAAGAAAATGAACGTGAATTACAAAATTTACCCACGTTTTTTAATTATAGTTGGCGCCGTGGCGTGGGTCAAATCGCCGTGTCAAATCACCAATAATTGCAATATTTTGTTTTTTAAATAAATAATAATAATCAAAAGAAGAAGATGAACATGAATTACAAAACATATCCAGATTCTAATTATAGTTGGTGTGGTGCTTCTGAGGCTAAATTGCTGCGTGATAATTGCGGTTATGGGTTTGGCTATTCGTGCGGCTAAATCGTCGGCGTTTGGTGCTCCCACGTCGCCAATCATAGCAATTATATATTTCTTGAAATAAAAATAATATAAAAAGAAGATAAACATGAGTGTAACAGCGGTAACATAATATTACAAGTTTAAAGAATTAAATTATAAATAAAAATAAAGAGCATAAATCACTAATTCCAAATCACTGTTCTATTTCTACCTAGTAAAATTATCAAGCTGTCTAATACAGAAGGGTTCGGCGGACAAAGTAAAAATAAAGACCTGAATTAGCTGGTGTTAAGTTAGCGGAAAATTTGACCCAACTCCTGTTAAAACTTCAACGCAAATAATTATTCATCACCTCATATAAATATTACGTCATTAAAAATTGAGTTAAATGACACGAAAATCATGATAACATAAAACATAAAGTTACTCAAATCTACGGCAAGAAGACGCTGATTGGTTAAAACCAGACGAGGGTATCGAGAAAAAGATATATACCAAGCAAACAAGTGATAGAAGATTCTTATTCAATAGATTTACCTATTGTTACTTACCGTGTTGTTAGTAAATAAACCTAGTTATTCTTAAGTTGTCTTACTTACATTCTTATCTATTAAAATAATCATATAAACGGTTTTAACCGCGTTGGTTACCGTAGTACGTGCACCCGTAATTTTATAAGAAAGTGCATAGGATAGTAATTAAATCAGACCGTCCCCACCTTAAGCCTAGTGAAGGAGTCGCGTGAGTTAGAAAATTGTCCAAACTTCTCTAAATAGTTGGCGCGGTGGCGTGGAACTAAATCGTTGTGTGGCGCTACCGCGACAATCACAAAAAATATAATTCCTATTATTTATCGCTCTCATCGACAAATATAGAAATTATATTTTTTGTAATAAAAATAATAACAAGAAAAAGATGAACATGAGTTACAAAATTTACCAACGTTCTCTAATTACATTTGGCGCGGTGTCGTGGACTGAATTGCAGTGTGGCGCCCTTGCGCTACCTGTGATTGCATTTATGTTTTTTTGGTAGAAAAATAATAAGAAAAAGAAGAAGATGATGAACATAAATAACAAATTTTTCAACATGCACTAATTATAGTTAACCAACGGTGCCGCAGTGCTAAATTGCTGCGTGAACAATAAAGGAATATCGATTTTAAGATTAAAATGATAATAATAATAAGTAGAAGAAAATGAACTTAAATAACAAAATTTTCTCAACGTTCTCTATTTATAGTTAGCGCGGTGTGGGAGGGGGGCTAAACTGTTCCCGCTCCACCGATGATTGCAAATATTATTTTTTAAATAAAACTTTAAATTAATTTTTTCATCCGTAATGCAAGAATTAAAAAAGTATTTTTTTGTTTTTGACGCTTCCCGCGCGGTTGACGTAGATGGCGCTGGGAACTGATCCGCCCCCAATTAGCAACCGAGCACAGCTTTCTGCTGTTATTGTGCAGTTTTTTTGAGGGGTTGTCAACTGTCGGCTCCGTACAATTCTTATTGTTGCCAAAAGGCTGTTATTGTGTGGTTAGGAGTTTTTATTTTGCTATTTTTTAATTTATTATTTTAATCAGTAAATCGATAACAAGGACCTAAATGAAAAAAAGTGGCTCCTAAGAAAGTTGGGTAAATTTTTCTTCTTTCCAACGAGCCCATGTTTATTTTTGATCAATCAGTAACGAAGGAGGAATATCGATATAAAGAATTGAGCGTTAGAATAATAATAATAAGATGAAAAAGGAGATGAACATGAATTTCAAAATTTACCCACAATTTCTAATTATGGTTTGCGCGGCGCTGTTGGGATAAATCACCCCGTGGCGCTCCTGCGCACTCATGATTTAGTTTGATTTTAAGATGTTGCTTAGTTTGCTCAGGAAAGGATTTAATGGACAAGTATATTGAATATAGTGTATTAACTTTTAGTGACTTTAGGCCACAGTATTTGGTTCCTGTGCCGCTTTTAAGCAATTTTTTAGTTGGTTTGTTAATATGTCGTAAGCTATATAGCTAAACTCCACGGCACTCTATAAGAGACAGAGCGGTCGCGACAGCCGCAGCCGCGCAGAAAAATTATAAAGAAAATTAAAAAAAAAACAATACGGAAATACGCATAATATTTTTTTTTTATTTTAACCATTTTAAGTCTTTGGAAACAGACTTGAAATGGATTTGAAATGAACCGCTGGCATTAATCCGATGGCATTCGAGAACCAAAAGGGTGTCTGCAAGCGAAAAATCTAACAATTCAAGGTTTTTGCACAAAATCCGTAAACAAATATTAATTTGAAATAATATCCCTTTGATTTTTTTTTGCTTTTTCTTAAAAATATAAGTCGATTTGAAATTTACTTTTGTAATAATGTTCATTTTATTTCTTAATTTTTTTATTTACAAAAATTATAAAATAAATGCAATAAACTAGCATGAATTGTGGTTATTTCTTAAAAATAAGTAGAATTAAAAATAAATAGTATAATTTTTAATAAAAATTAACCAAACAGCGCCTAATTTTAATTTTTAAGAGCATTTTGTCAATTCCAGTAATGTTTTAGCCATTTTAAATAAGTACAAATGGACTTCTTGGCGTTGGCAGTTCTCCATAATTAGAATTTGCTTATTCACAGAAAGAAATTCAATCAAATTTGCAGTTTTAAAGTATTACTAAAAATTTAAGTCAATTTAGAAGATGCTAAATGATTTTAAAATAAAGTTGTTAAGGGATTATCGCAGAAAACTTTAGTATTTTTATTTGTCGCTACCTGATGGCCTTTTGGTTTAGTTGTTTAAACGATTTTTAGGTTTTGGTCAAAGAATAAAAAAATGTGGCAAAATTGTATGTATATTGTTAGGAAATTAATTTCATAAAAATAAAATTCAATTTTTCCTATTTTTAACATTTATTTAATTTACAACAATTTTTTAGTTTTAAACCCAAAACCTCTTCTTTTTTCCAAAAAAAAAAAATTATTTTACCAATCTAGGGCAGTCCGGGCGCAATACGGTTACCTAAATAAGACTGTAATGTTAGGAAATTTCCTCAAAACCCTAGTTTATTTGTTTGATGTTTTGAACCCAAGACGTGTTTCTTCATAAGAATGTTTATTGTTGGCAAAACTTACGTTAAAAACCATAGTTTTGAAGAATTTGCCAACATTAAAGTCTTATTTATGATGAATAGTCTCCATAAATGGTTAAAAACTTTTTTTTCGGTACTTTTTTTTAATATCTCAGTTATGATAAAAAAAACGAGGAGCTGAGATAACGAGCGATCAACATGCAAGATGCTAGTACTCTTTGTGATTGTTATCGCTTTTCGGACGCGCGCGCAGTGCGTCTCGCGTCTCGCTGCTCAGTGTAAAAAGGCGGTCGCAAAGCGCCGCCGTTAGATCTGAAAGCGGCGCTGGTGGCGTTCTTTTTCCGCGTTTTAGACGCAATTTCGGCCTCAAAAATCTCAAAGGGTTGATCAGGTGTATAAGCCATTCTTATTTATGCGTTAAAAAGGCGTTTTTCTATCTGAAAAATCAAAAAATAACGTGATTTATTGTTTTATTTATATTTATATTATTTTATAGGAAACCACTAGTTATGAAAATTGCAAAGAACTGCCCGCACGATTGTAAGTTTTACCCTGTTTGCCGGTATTGCCCTGGACGTCTAAATTGGGCTAAAGCCGCGTACGTATAAACTTTTTCAAACATAAAGTATTTAATTTAATTAAAATCAGAATAACCAAGTGTTCACAGTGTACTAATGTGTCTGAATAAAAAAACTATATAGTATGTAGTCACGTTTTTTTTTCCTTTATTTTTATTTTATAAATTTTTCGTAAGACCAATAAGCTTTCTAAATGAAGCGGGGAAAGCGGGAATTTTTAAAAAAATGTGATCAGGTTAAAAATTTTTTTTTATTGTTGTTAAATTTGTTAAATTTGATTTGATTTGAGATTTAAAAAAAAAATGTGATCAGGGGTCTGTTTCATAAAAACCTTTGTAAATTCTTATTTTACAAATCTCCGCCTATTTTTTGTAAAATACACGATAAAGGTTTTTCGATTTCTAATCTAAGGGGAGCATCTCCGCGCAATGCTCGGCACTGATTGGTCGCAGTCACGTCATTTCATCTCCACTGACCGATCAATATTCGTCGTGTCGTATATTCTCTATCATGTAATTTACAAAAAAATAGGCGGAGATTTGTAAAAAGAAAATTTATAAACGTCTTTATGAAATAGGCCCCAGGGGCCTGTTTCATAAAAATCTTTGTAAATTCCCATTTTTAGAAATCTCCGCCTATTTTTTGTAAAATACGCGATAAAGGTTTTTCGACTTGTAATCCAGGGGGAGCATCTCCGCGCACTGCTCTATGCTGATTGGTCGCAGCCACGTCATCTCATTTCCGCTGACCGATCAATATTAGCCCTGTCGTATATCCTCTATCATGTAATTTACAAAAAATAGGCGAAGATTTGTAAAATGAAAATTTACTAACGTCTTTATGAAATATAGGCCCTAGGTTAAAATTTTTTTTATTGTTGTTTGATTTGTTAAATTAAAATCAAGAATAGGAAAACTTTCGAGTTTAAATTTATAAAAAAAACTTTAAATGTCCCGTGGATTAGCATTTACGCGGTATAAAATCATACCCAAGGTCACATATTAAAAAAAATGATAAGGGGCAAAATGTACGATTAGTGCTCGAAAAATTAGAAAAAGAAAAAAATTAATCCACACGTTTTCGTTTGATGATTGGCGACGATAGCCCTTGTTTTTTATTTTAATTTGAAAAAAAAGTTTTTATGGTCGGTTTTACCGAATATTTCAGAAATTCAAATAAAGATTAAAAAACCTTTAAAAATACCTTTTAAATTTAACTTTTTAAATTAATACTATTAAAAATACAGGATAACTTTGCGCACTTAATAGTTGGGATTCTTTTTTTAGATCGCCCGTAAATAATGTAAAATTCGCACTTCAAAAAAGTTTATACGTGTGTTTTTTTTATCAGTTTATGGACTTTTCAACACAAAGGTTTCACTATGTACGTGGTCGTAAAATCCGGTAACGAATCTCAAAAAACCTACAGCAAGCGATTTTCAAGCCTGTCAATAATTCGTAAGAAAAAAAATGTTGTTTTTAGTTAAAGTTTAAAAGCCATAAAGTAAACTTTCTCTGAATCCAATTACTTGACTACAGAGTTTTTGGAGCCGGAAGCGACTTGGAGCCGACAAAATTTTTTTGGGAATTTAGAGCCGCGAAATAATGGTGTAAAGAAGTGTTCTTGGTTTTTAAATTTTATTGCTTAGCAGATTACCGCAATGCCTTGGGCCCATTGGAGGCACTTCTTAAATTACGGTGTAGAATCTTTTGTAACCAGTTAACATAGCGAAATTTATAAAGAATCAGTATATTTATGACGAGTGACAGATAAATCAAATAAGATTTCCTTCGATGGAGATAAGTTATGGCAAATAAGACGATTCAAGAAAAAATAATATAAAAATTTTATTTAGAAAACAACAAGATTTTAAACCATTCGGGATCATGAGAATCAATCTAATTCAGTTCATCTCTAAACAACAATTTACTTTAATTTTATTGCAAACATATTTAACACACAGCCGCACTCTACACGTAAGCCCAATAATAAAAAAAACAAAAAAAAAATTAATTAAACAGAAATTTCGCGAATACCGTAATTAAAATTATTAAAAAGAAATTCAAAAAGAAAAAAAAACAAACAAGCCAACACTGTCTATAAACTAGAATTGCAATTCGCAACAAATGGGCGCTTGTACCCGAAAGTAAAAAAACCTTTACAATGTAGGGTTAGGTATATAGGTTTAGGCGATCGAATAGGTTTGAGCTTTTTCAAACACCCAGCTCCAAGTTCCCGATTTGTAGCTTAAAGTTGAAGCTTTAGATTCCTAAAGTTCCAACGACGATAAGTAATTTTTGCATGGCTTTACGCGAAAAACAAAAATAAAAGGGTCACTAACGGTAAGAATAAATGCATATTATAGAATAAACACCTTTAGTGACGCTCTTCACTCGTTCGTATTCGGCATTTTTTCGCATCTAAAAACTTTTTTTTTCGCTTAAAATTAATCAGAATAGTCATCAAAATGCTCTATGTATAGAGCAGGAAAAAGGGGCGATTTTTCCCCGGGCTTATGTTTGGACAGAAAAGATGTGGACTAGTCCGAGGTGTCCGTATGTTGACTGCAATATTTTAGCATTGGAATGTCCAGATGGTCACTAAATAAAAAAATTTTAGACCAGATGATATTGAATTTTTATTTGGTGAACAAATTACACAAACCAATTGTAGTTCCTGATACACGAACTGAACCAAGTACAT
>JASAMX010034684.1:0-47206 GCA_030248175.1 Microlaimidae sp. YZB2_3
CTTTCTATTGTGTCTTTCAAATGAATTATATCTATTTACAAGTTTGAAATAACTCACCCACTTTTTTTATTTGGAATTTTTCAATAGCCACTTTTTTTGGGTGGTTCACCCTGACGCACACGTAGTTTAACCCTTACTTTCCCGAAATTCGGCAAAAAATTTTTATTTCATCAAAAAATTCAGAAAATTTGCTCCAATTTCAATATGAAAAGTTTTCCTCTAGCATAAACCTGGGCCGAGCTACAAGCGTTTAAAGATCTGGCACGGCACATAAAATCAGTATATAAACGAGTTTGCCCCCCCTGATATGCAACAAACAAAAAGATTATTCCAAACACTAATCAACCCTACGATTGTTGTACCAAAAATATTGTATATATCATCTCTTGTAATATATGTGGAATGCAATATGTTGGTGAAACTTATCGTATGTTAAAAACCCGTATCATGGAACATAAAAGAGATATCATCAAAAATGAAAAGGATAGCTTTCTGGTGGCACACTTTAACTCGGCAGAACATTCCGTAAATAATATAAAAGTACAAATTATTGAAAAAATTGATGGGCTTAAAAATGAATTCATTGACAGAGAAGACTTCTGGATTAGAGCACTTAATACAGCCTTTCCATTTGGTCTTAACGATAAAATTAAGAACTATGGAATCATTTCTTATAACAAAGATCCTAAAAACCATAAAAATCATTCTTACTTTAATATTGTGTACCCTAATAATAGAATTATTCGACTACGTAAAAAACATAGAACTAGGAAAAGCAGAATTACTGATATCAACTTTATTAATAATATTCTAGAACTAATTAAGGGTGAAAACATCAAAGTTCACGAAATATATACAACTTTAATTACTATGTCTTTTAAAAACTTCAATACCATATTACAACACCTTAAATATATAAAAATAGGAAAAAACATTTGTTTAGCAATTAATTCCATGGCAGCTTTCAGATTTAAACATAAATCATCTTATAACACTGTTAATAAAAATGATATTAATACTATGTATATTAAAACTCATTTTGACAACAAAGGTTTGGATTTAATCAAATTTAGCAATATTTTCAATGATAAAAGTCTTATTTCCCAAGCAAATCCTTGAAAATGATTGTGATTGCCATAAGTCAAAGCATTGTGATGTAACGTTAGGTCATGTTATAACTGGTAATCTAGATATTGTGGAAAATAATGATATCCGAACATTGGTTAAAAAAGGAGCAAAAAGAACAAACAATTAATTGGAATATAAAATAAATAATTATTAAGTAATATAATAAAAAAAAAAAAAAAAAGAGAGGAAGGAGTATAAAAAAAAAAGCAAAAAAGGAGCAAAAAAGACAAAAAAGGAAAGGAAAAAGGAAAAAAGGGACAAAAAAAAACGAAAATAAGGTAAAAATAGGTCTAAAATGGCTTAAAATACATTGAAATAGGCTAAAAACTGCAAAAAATTCGCGATGATGGCGTCATCATAGGTCAAAAATGGCGTCATAATTTTAGGGTACTTTTTCATTTTTTGGCGGGGGGGCAAATCCTCCAATAAAACGGGGGGCATTTCCAGACCGTGCACAGGTCTGAGTTATGTTAATTAGTGATGTTCTCAGTATTAAATGTCATACTATAAAACTTTGGCCATTTAAATGAGTATGTAATCCAACCAAACCGTAGTAATTTTTAAAAAAATGTATGGTTTAGCCGTTTTTTAGTTTGTGATACAAAATATTCCAAATATAATAATAATAACATTCTGTCATTGATTTTTAAATATTTGGAAAATTAGTGTGAAATGGGTCGACGCTTCGGAGGTTTGTTTAGAGCGTGGTTCAGAGTAGTGATGTTCCACGGAGCTCCAGAGCGGAGCTTCGCTGCTAAAAACTACGGAGAAACTTCCAGAACTCCGAAGTCCAATCCGTCCGGTCCTATTTTGGTACTAATTTCATGAATAATTAAAGAGTGATGCGATATATATTATTTTATTAAACTTTGTTTGTATATTAATTTAAAAAAAACTAATTTAAAACGCTAGAAATAGTCTTAAAAATGCAGATAGCGTATTATTAAACGTATTTCAAGTCAAAATAAGCTTAAAATCGCTCATTTGAAGGGCGGAGCTCCAAAACTCCCTCTGCTTTAAATGGCCGGAACCATAGGTGAGACCCGTCCCGGCAGTTAGGGGGAGGGGGTGGCTACCATAGGTGAGAAAGGGGGGGGCAGGGTGGGGTCCACCCCCCCCTAGCCTCGAAATTTTGGGGGCCCCCCTAGACAAAAATCTAGGGCCCCCTCCCCTCCCCCCAAATTTCCGAATTTTTTACACCTGACCCCCCTCTAGATTTTGAAATCTGACCCCCCTCCCCCATCGGGAAAATTTTAGGTACTTTTTTTATAGTAAATTTTCTTCCAAAAACGTGAATTTTCATCACATATTCATGCTTTTACACCCTTTTTATACATGAATATGGCTTTTTATTCAATAAAATGTAGTATTATCCTATAAAAAGAACAATTATTAAAGTTATTATGGTTTAAAACTGTTTTGCTTTGGACACCGGACCCCACCTGACCCCCCTCTAGATTTCAAAATTTTGCACCCATGGTCGACCCCCCCTAAAAAGCTAGGGGGGGGGTCCGGACCCCCTGGGACCCCCCTCCTAGAATTCAAAATTCGATTTACCCCGGGTAACCACCCCCCTAGCTTCCCCGACCTTGCTCACCTATAGTGGCTACCCGGAGTAAATCGAATTTTTAATTCTAGTAGGGGGTCCTAGGGGAGTTCGGACCCCCCCCAAGCTTTTTAGGGGGGGGGGTCGGTCGACCCGGGGTGCGAAATTTTGAAATCTAGAGGGGGGTTAGGTGGGGTCGTCCGGTGTTCAAAGCAAACCAGTTTTAACCAATAATAACTTTATTAATTGTTCTTTTTATAGGATAATACTACATTTTATTGAATAAAAAACGATGATCTGTTGTAAAAAGGGTGTAAAAACATTAATATGTGTTAAAAATTTAGGTTTTTGGAAGAAAATTTAGTATAAAAAAGTACCTTCCTGACAAGGGATCAGATTTCAAATTCTAGAGGGGAGTCAGGAATAAAAAATTGGGGGGAGGCCAGACCTGTGCACTGCCCCCCCCCCCCCCGGGGTTAAAACGGGGGGGGGGCAATTCCAAAATGGGGGGGCACGGGGGGGCAAGTTTTTTGAAACGAGGGGGCAATAAAACAGGGGGAAAGCAGGGGGAAAGAAAAAAAAAGAGAAAAAAAGGAGAAAAAAAGAAGGGAAAAGGAAAAAAAGGGACAAAAAAAGCGGAAATAAGGTAAAAATAGGTCTAAAATGGCTTAAAATACATTGAAATAGGCTAAAAACTGCAAAAAATTCGCGATGATGGCGTCATCATAGGTCAAAAATGGCGTCATATTTTTAGGGTACTTTTTCATTTTTTGGCGGGGGGGGGGGGGGGCAATAAAACGGGGGGGGGGGGGGGCAAATCCTCCAATAAAACGGGGGGGGGGCATTTTCAGACCGTGCACAGGTCTGGGAGGCGGAGGCCCCCCTGGATTTTCGTGTAGGGGGGCTCCCAAAATTTTGAGGCTAGGGGGGGGTGGACCCCACCCTGACCCTGCCCTCCCCTTTCTCACCTATGCCGAGCTCCAAACATGATATTTGAGAGTAGGAACATTATTAGTCCAGAACTTGAAGACGGAGCTCCATCACTACTTAAGTGCTTTTTTTACCGTATTTTATAACCATCTTTAACGGTTTAAAAAAGATTTCAAAAAAACAAAAATAATTATGTTTATCTTTGTGGAAATTGGTAAAAAACGGGTCGGAGGGATTGTCATGGCCGTAGCCAGGTGGTAACAGGGGAAACGTTCCCCCTATTGTTTTTTTGATAAGCACTTGATAGACTGCATTTTTTTACTAATAAGCATTTTGGCCAAATGACCCAAAGTTTCCCCTCTGTCAGAAAATCCTGGCAACGGCCATGTCTGTACTCAGAGTCATAGGTGGGCAAGGGATGGGGTTGGTTGGAAAGTTATACTATACATACTCCTCTAAAAATCATAATCTCAAAATTGCCGACATCCTCATTAATATGGTGAGCAGCGTGGGTGGGGGGGTCCGCTCCACCACCACTTTCCTCGCCTCGAAATTTTGGGTCCCCCTATAGAAAAAATGCAGGACAACCCCCATACCAATTTTCAAATTTTTTAATCCTGACCTCGTTTTGATTTTGAAATCTGACCCCCCTCCCTCCCCTCGAGAAAATTTTAAGTACTTTTTTATACTAAATTTTTTTCCAAAAACATTTTTAACACAAATTCATATTTTTACTCCCTATTCCAGAATATCGCTTTTTATTCAATAAAATGTAGTATTACCTTATAAAAAACTTTTATTAAACCTTTATTGGTTTAAAAGTATTTTGCTTCGGACATTAGACCCCACCTTACCCCCTTGTACGTTTCCAAATCTTCCATCCCGGGTCGACCCCCCTAGAAAGCTAAAGGGGTTCGACCCCCCCTTAGATTTTGAAATGTCATTTACCCGGGGTAAACACTCCCTCTAACTTCGGTAACCGTGTTCATCTATGTATGTGGGTATCACCATAGATGGGCAGGGGGTTATACCCCCAAACATCCCGATTATAGCCGACACTCCCCTCCCCCCTAAAATTTGGGGGTACCCCGAACGAGAAGGGCCAAAACCTACGCCAAAAACGGTAAAGAAAGTCTGAACAAACAGTTGTATTTCTGGCGGCTTCTGTCCCATAGCTTTCTCGCAGAGTATTTTTCAACGATTTGTGAGGAATATTCATGATAAATAAAACTGTAATGTTTGTTTTTCTGAGGAAATTGCCCAACATTACAGTTTTATTTAACGGTAAAGAAAATTAGCGACTAAGCTAAGCCTAAGCAAAACCTAAGCTTAGCTTAGATTTTGTTAAGCTTAGCTTAGGTTTGCTTAAGATAAGCTTAAGCTAAGCCTTAGCAAAACTCAAACCTAAGCAAAAGCTAAGTCTAAGACTAAGCAAAACCTCTAAGCCTAAGCAAAATCTAAGCTAAGCCTAAGGACAATCTAAGCAAAATCTAAGCTAAGCCTAAACCTGAGCAAAATCTAAGCTAAGCGAAACCTGACCCTATCCGGTCATTTTTGTGGTAGATTTTAGCCTTCGGCAGCCCGGACAATCTTCTAAAAGTTGGGGGGTCACAGCACTAAAAACACTGAAAATGGGGTATTTAAGGTATATACCCCAAAAAAATTTTACGACACCCCCCAGAATTTCGGAGATCGGGTATACCTCCCTCCCCCCAAAATCCGGTAGGTTGCCTACCAATGGGTATCACGGAAGTACCCTTCTAAAAACTGGGGTCCCCAGTACTAAAAACGCTAAAATGAGTATTTAGGATATACACCAATTTTTTGGGACACCCCCACCCACAATTCCTCCCTTCCAATTCGTTGTTCAAAGCTCCGAGGAGTATCGCTAGGTTAAAGTTATACTTTCACAGTGTATTGTATACAAACAAGGGCGTAGCCAGGGGGGGGGGGGGTGGTAGGGGTGGCAACCATACATGGGCACGGGGGGGTTGGGGGGGGTTAACCCTCCCCCCCAAATTCTGAGAAGGGGGGTTTAACCCCCCCCCCACTCAGAAGTGGGGGGGGGAGAAAAGGTTAACCCCCCCCCAATTTTGGAAAAATGAAGAAAAAAAATGTCTTTAAAATGACTTCTAAATGCCTCCAAACTTAAGTTTTGAGGTCAAAATGAATGTTTTAAGCAATAAAAAGCTCAAAAATGCAATAAAAAGGGCTTTTGACCTAAAATTAGTGTTTTTAACCTATTTTTCCTTCAAAATTGAAAAACGATATGGGTAAAATGCACTCCAGAAAAAAAACGATATGGGTATTTTGCGTTTCTCGGATTTTAACCCCCCCCCCCCCGGATTTTGGGGTTTTACCCCCCCCCCCCCTCCCCACTCCGGACCAACGTGCCCATGTATGGTGGCAACCCCCCCCCCCGTTGGGTTGGGGGGGGTAAAAATTTGGGGGTCCGAAGAAAACAATTTTAAAAAATTTCCTCGCGCTTCGCTCCGCTCAGCGCTCGACATTTATATACCTTTTTACAACATTTAAGTGATGTTTTTAACGAATTTCAAAGACAATTTTAGAAAATTTTTTCGTGCTATCGCACGATTTTTAATGTTATACCTTTTTAAACCGGAAAATTTTTCAAGTTTAACTTAAAAAAACAATGCAAATAACAACAAAAAGAATCACCTAGCGCGAAGCGCAAAAAAATTTACCCTTTTTTAATGTATTTTTTACGGTATTTTGAAAATTTGGAGTACAACCCCCTACAACCCCCCCCCCCCCCCCCCCCCCCCCTTTCGCACCATTTGTATGGAGTACACCCCCCCCTTCCGAAATCCTGGCTACGCCCCTGTATACAAATGCAATAAATGTTAAACAATTAAAATTGTAATAGTCGTATTGATTTAAGGCTATTGTGGGACTCATTTTGTCGTTGCAAACCACAGTATAATTTTTAACGTGAAAATATGTATCTGTCATTTACTAAAGAACGTACTATTAAAATATAAAATTTTTTTAAAAGAGTTGTTCGACTTGTTGAATCGGTTATAATCAGTTAAATCAGAGCTGTTATTGTGTTAAACAATTTCGTATACTCAAAGTTAATCTCAGAGCTTTTTGTACAAAAAGTTTACAGTTTGTAAATATCATTACCACGGGAAACATGACATAATCTGACGAGAGAAAACTCTGAGTAAAAATTTACTTGATACGGATACAATTATACATATAAATGCAAGCATGATTGCTAAATTTCTGCATTGTACAATCGTATAAAATTCTTTATTATTTTAAAAGATAAAGTAATTTAACCGGAAAGAAATCAGCTATTTATATACAAAAATATATTTACACAATTATCTATTTGGCACTTAAGAAAACGGCGGGAACAACCGCTGATTGCGTTAGTTTAAAAATAACAAAACTCCATTTTCAGTTAATCAAATATGCCAAATAAGTATAAAATCATCTTATAATATTTGAAAGAAAAATAAACAAAATTAAAAAATGTAAAGCTATAGGGAACAGAAACAGTGGCGTCCCCAGGGGGTGGCCGCCCCCCCCCCAAAATCCGGCGAGGCCGGATTTTTTTCTAAGGGGGACCTTTACGTTTTTTGAATTGTGGGAGAAAAATTTTTTTCTTTTATATTAAGTAATATTGAATAATATTTAATTGAATTTTGGGAGAGAAAATTTTTTTTCTTTAAAATTAATTAATATTAACAGAAATTTTCCTGCCTTCCAAAAGCATATTAATAGTCAAATTTTTCCCGCTTGCGGGTAGTTAATAGTCAATAATTAAGGCATTCATATTAAATCAAACTACTATAAACACTATTAACCTTTTATTAACGTTTTAAACACATGTGTTAAACCTAAAAAGATAAAAAACCTTAAATTTTTATAAGAAACATCATCTGCAATTAAAATTTCTAGTGTATTTTAGCGCCTCAAATTAAAAATTTTCTCCCCGGGGAGCATTCTGCCCCCCCCCCGAACCCCCCTGACAAGGGGCTCTGCTCTTTGACCCCGATGAGGGGTTCTCGCCCTCCACACCCCCCATTTATGGGGACTGCCGCCCCCAGAACCTCCTTCAGGATTATTGTTTCTATAATAGAAACAATAAAAGTTTGCTTAATTTTTAGGTTTCGATTTGGTGTAGGTTCGCAGTTTTTTAAAACAAATCATAAAATAAAAATTTATCATGGTAAAATTTAACTTAATTTTTAGGTTTTAATTAGGCTCTTTTTTTCTTTCTCCCCTGCTTGCCTTCTTGTTTTATTGCCCTCTCGTTTCAAAAAAGTTGCTCTCATCCCGTGCCCACCCCGTTTTGGAATTTCACCATCCCAATAAAAACCCGGGGGACTGGGGACAGGTCTTTTGTCCATCTCAGTACTGTAAACCATAACATTGGATGTGTATTGAGGTTTTAATGTCCATTATTTTTATTTGAGTTATTTTTTAGCAACACTGCTCAAAATGAACGTTATAAAAGAACAAAATTTATCAGCTGTTGAGGATAAAGGAAAATTTTTGTTAACAAATGCAAAAACTGAAGTTAAAAATTCGTTTGATGAACCGCTAATTTACGAATTTTGTGCTCAAGAATTTTTAAAAAACATTGACTTATCAGTTCATACAGAGTATAAGCCCCGAATCATTAGCGTTTCTTGTGATATTTGCTTCAGACAATTTTCTACAGAAGACGAATTACGCTTGCACTATTGCCTCCACACTAAGAAAAATGTGCTAGATTGCGATATTTGCAGCAAAAAATTTACCCGAAAGTCCCGTTTGGAAGAACACCGCCGAAATCACACAGGTGAAAAACCTTTTGAGTGTGATATTTGCAGCAAGAAATTTTCACAAAAAATATTCTTAGTAAACCATCGCCAAATTCACACAGGTGAAAAACCTTTTACATGTGATATTTGCAGTAAGAAATTTTCAGTGAAAGATAAATTAAAATTACACCGCCGAATTCACACAGGTGAAAAACCTTTTGAGTGTGATAATTGCAGCAAGAAATTTACCCAAAAGTCTCGTTTGGAAGAGCACCGCCGAATTCACACAGGTGAAAAACCTTTTGAGTGTGATATTTGCAGCAAAAAATTTTCACTAAAAATAAGCTTAGTAAACCATCGCCGAATTCACACAGGTGAAAAACCTTTTGCTTGTGATATTTGCAGCAAAAAATTTGCACAAAAGGGATCTCAGGGGGTCTTAGTACGCCATCGCCCAAATTACCCCGGGGGAAAACCCCTTTCCTGTTCTGCCGGCGACAACGCATACACCATCGTTTGGAAGAAACGAATTCACACAGGTGAAAAACCTTTTGAGTGTGATATTTGCAGCAAAAAATTTACCCGAAAGTCCCGTTTGGAAGAACATCGCCGAATTCACACAGGTGAAAAACCTTTTTGAGTGTGATATTTGCAGCAAGAAATTTTCATCTCCCTATCAGAAAATGCTGGCAACGTCCATGTCTGTACTCAGAGCCATAGGTGGGCAAGGGATGGGGTTGGTTGGCAAGTTATACTATACATACTCTTCTAAAAATCATAATCTTAAAACTGCCGACATCCTCATTAATATGTTGAGCCAGGGGGGGGGCAGGGTGGGTGGGGTCCGGTCCACCACCACCTCCCTCGCCTCGAAATTTTGGGTCCCCCTATAGAAAAAAATCCAGGACAACTCCCCCCCCAATTTTCAAATTTTTTAATCCTGACCCCGTCTTGATTTTGAAATCTGACCCCCCTCCCTCCCCTCGAGAAAATTTTGTGTACTTTTTTATACTAAATTTTTTTCCAAAAACATTTTTAACGCAAATTCATGTTTTTACACCGTTTTTATACCAGAATATCGCTTTTTATTCAATAAAATGTACTATTATCTTATAAAAAATCTTTTATTAAACCTTTATTGGTTTAAAAGTATTTTGTTTCGGACATTAGACCCCACCTGACCCCCTTGTAGGTTTCCAAATCTTCCACCCCGCCCGGGTCGACCCCCCTAGAAAGCTAAAAGGGTTCGACCCCCTCTAGATTTTGAAATGTTATTTACCCGGGGTAAACACTCTCTCTAACTTCGGTAACCGTGTTCATCTATGTATGTGGGTAGGTGGGCAGGGGGGGGGTTGGGGGGGTGTTCCCCCCCCAAAATTTCGGATTTTGCTGACACCCCCCCCCCTAAATGTGGGGTCGGCGGGGACCCCCCCCCCCCCCCAAATTCGCCTCCAAAGAAAAATTTTCAGTGTTATAACAGGACTAAAAAATTTTTCCGCGCTTCGCGCGGAGTGTTTATTACCTTATTTTCCCGTTTATTACCTTTTATTACCTTTAAATTCCCCCGCTACGCGGGCAGTTTAAATTTCCCTGCTACGCGGGCAGTTTAAATTGGCAATTTATCTTAGTTTTTCAATTTCAAATCGATTATCCCATTCAGTAGTTAAGGCATACATGTTTAATAAAACTACTATAAAACACTATTATCTATTTTTTTTACCGTTTTAAACACATGTTATAAATGTATAGTATAGCTATAAA
Organism: Microlaimidae sp. YZB2_3; assembly: GCA_030248175.1. Lineage (NCBI taxonomy): Eukaryota > Metazoa > Nematoda > Chromadorea > Desmodorida > Microlaimidae > Microlaimidae sp. YZB2_3. The sequence continues at coordinate 10,144 of JASAMX010034684.1, forward strand.
AAACCTTAAATTTTGTAATTACGATCATTTGGAATTAAAATTTCTAGTGTATTTTAGCGCCTCAAATTATAAATTTTCTCCTCCGGGGGGGCATTGTTCCCCCCGAACCCCCCTGACTGAATTTTTAAGATCACAGAAAATTATGTAGAAATTGGGTAAAAAAACAAAAGTAAAAGGTATGTTCACGCGATTACCAGGAGACGATTTTTAAGCCGTTTTTAGTATATATTTTAAAAAATTTTCGCCTCCGGCGGCTGGGGGGACACCCCCCAGACCCCCCGGCCGACGCTTCGCGTCGGCTGGCGCCGCTACGCGGCGCAGGCGGCAGCGCTTCGCGCCGCTTTGACAACACTTTTTCTCCCCTCCCCCAGACTGACGCCCCCGAAATGAAATCCTGACTGCTCCACTGCACATTTTTATTAAAAGAATTAAAATAATAAAATTTTATAAGTTGCAATAAGATCTTATTTTAATTTTACACAGTTTTAAAGCATTTATAAGCTTGTTTTACGTTTTTTTACGCATTTTAAGCTCATTTTAAGGCAGCGCGGAAATATTGGGTACACCCCCCCTCAAAATTTGGGTCTTACTGGACACCCCCCCTAAAATTTGACCCCCCCTATACCCCCCAAAAATCCGAGAGGCTGCCCCACCATAGATGGGGATAGGGGGTTATACCCCCCCAAACATTCCGATTATAGCCGACACTCCCGTCCCCCCTAAAATTTGGGGGTACTGTAATGCTCAGGTCAGGGACGTAGCCAGGGGGGGGGGCGGGGGGGGCGCGGCCGCCCCCCACCCGAAATGGTCGGACAGGAGGAAAAATAAGGATAGTGGTTGGGCGGGGGGGGGGGCGGCCGTCCCCCCCCCCAAATGGTCGCCAGATAGTAAAATTTGGGGGTTTTCAGAGGCTAAAAATTCAAAATTTTCTAGCGCCTCGCTAATCGCTCGGCGTCAAACTTTAAAATAATTTTAGTTCCCCAATGGACCCCCAAAAACCAAAAATTTGTTCCGCTTCGCTTCGCTCAGCGGTCACTTTCTATAGTATACATACATATATATTTCGTTATTTATGTTGCCTGATGCTAATGTTATTTCAAAGTTAGTACAATAATTTTTATAAGTAATAAGTACTACACAGAAAGCAAAACAAACAATCATATTGGTTGATTTATGTACCTCCCCCCTCCTAAATTTTCCTGCCGCCTATAGCATTGGCTCGGATTTTTTTCATATAGGTAGGTACCCTAGAAAACATGGAGCCGAGATGCTGCTCATGTGCTTTGGTTTACAATGTGGGTTTAGCCAAGGGGTCTGAAACTAACGTCTCTAAATTCCTTTTTTGTAAAATCCAGGCTCTGCCAATGTGTGCTTCTGTAATTTTTAACTAAGAAAACATGTTTTTACCGCTAAAAACATTAGATAATAGGTTATTAGGCCAAAAACAGCGTATTATACAGCTTTATCTACGTTTATTCCTGCTTTTTTGACGTTTTCAAAAATTAAGGGGGGCTCCGCCCCCCCCGGGGGGGGACCCCCCCCCCCAGAAATTTGTTTTTGTACTACAATCCGCCCCCCCCCCCCCCCCCAAAATGAAACTCTGGCTACGTCCCTGGCAAATTTCTGCATTGTAAAATGGTATAAAATTCTTTATTATTTTAAAAGATAAAGTAATTTAACCGGAAAAGAAATGAGCTATTTATATACAAAAATATATTTACACAATTAATATTTATTTGGCACTTAAGAAAACGGCGGGAACAACCGCTGATTGCATTAGTTTAAAAATAACAAAACTCCATTTTCAGTTAATCAAATATGCCAAATAAGTATAAAATCATCTTATAATATTTGAAAGAAAAATAAACAAAATTAAAAAAATGTAAAGCTATAGGGAACAGAAACAGTGGCGTCCCCAGGGGGTGGCCGCCCCCCCCCCACAATAACGCCGGGGCGGGTTTTTTTGTAAGGGGGGCCGTTTAGTTTTTTTTATTTTGGGAGAAAAATTTTTTTGTTTTATATTAAGTAATATTGAATAATATTTAATTGAATTTTGGGAGAGAAAATTTTTTTTCTTTAAAATTAATTAATATTAACAGAAATTTTCCTGCCTTCCAAAAGCATATTAATAGTCAAATTTTTCCCGCTTGCGGGTAGTTAATAGTCAATAATTAAGGCATTCATATTAAATCAAACTACTATAAACACTATTAACCTTTTATTAACGTTTTAAACACATGTGTTAAACCTAAAAGGATAAAAAACCTTAAATTTTTGTAAGAAACATCATCTGGAATTAAAATTTCTAGTGTATTTTAGCGCCTCAAATTAAAAATTTTCTCCCCCGGGGGGCATTCTACCCCCCCCCCCCCCCGAACCCCCCTGACAAGGGGCTCTGCCCTTTGACCCCGATGGGGGGTTCTCGCCCTCCACACCCCCCATTTATGGGGACTGCCGCCCCCAGAACCTCCTTCAGGGTTATTGTTTCTATAATAGAAACAATAAAAGTTTGCTTAATTTTTAGGTTTCGCTTAGGCGTAGGTTCGCAGTTTTTTAAAACAAATTATTAAATAAAAAATTTATCATGGTAAAATTTAACTTAATTTTTAGGTTTTAATTAGGCTCTTTTTTTCTTTCTCCCCTGCTTGCCTTCTTGTTTTATTGCCCTCTCGTTTCAAAAAAGTTGCTCTCATCCCGTGCCCACCCCGTTTTGGAATTTCACCATCCCAATAAAAACCCGGGGGACTGGGGACAGGTCTTTTGTCCATCTCAGTACTGTAAACCATAACATTGGATGTGTATTGAGGTTTTAATGTCCATTATTTTTATTTGAGTTATTTTTTAGCAACACTGCTCAAAATGAACGTTATAAAAGAACAAAATTTATCAGCTGTTGAGGATAAAGGAAAATTTTTGTTAACAAATGCAAAAACTGAAGTTAAAAATTCGTTTGATGAACCGCTAATTTACGATTTTTGTGCTAGAATTTTTAAAAAACATTGACTTATCAGTTCATACAGAGTATAAGCCCCGAATCATTAGCGTTTCTTGTGATATTTGCTCCAGACAATTTTCTACAGAAGACGAATTACGCTTGCACTATTGCCTCCACACTAAGAAAAATGTGCTAGATTGCGATATTTGCAGCAAAAAATTTACCCGAAAGTCTCGTTTGGAAGAACACCGCCGAATTCACACAGGTGAAAAACCTTTTGAGTGTGATATTTGCAGCAAGAAATTTTCACAAAAAATAAACTTAGTAAACCATCGCCGAATTCACACAGGTGAAAAACCTTTTGCATGTGATATCTGTAGTAAGGAATTTTCAGTGAAAGATAATTTAAAATTACACCGCCGAAATCACACAGGTGAAAAACCCTTTGCTTGTGATATCTGCAGCAAGAAATTTACCCGAAAGTCTCGTTTGGAAGAGCACCGCCGAATTTACACAGGTGAAAAACTCTTTGCTTGTGATATCTGCAGCAAGACATTTACCCGAAAGTCTCCTTTGGAAGAACACCGCCGAATTCACACAGGTGAAAAACCTTTTGAGTGTGATATTTGCAGCAAAAAATTTGCACAAAGATGTGTCTTAGTACGCCATCAACGAATTCACACAGGTGAAAAACCTTTTGAGTGTGATATTTGCAGCAAAAAATTTACCCGAAAGTCCCGTTTGGAAGAACACCGCCGAATTCACACAGGTGAAAAACCTTTTGAGTGTGATATTTGCAGCAAGAAATTTTCACAAAAAATAAACTTAGTAAGCCATCGCCGAATTCACACAGGTGAAAAACCTTTTGCATGTGATAAATAATTTTTATAAGTAATAAGTACTACACAGAAAGCAAAACAAACAATCATATTGGTTGATTTATGTACCTCCCCCCTCCTAAATTTTCCTGCCGCCTATAGCATTGGCTCGGATTTTTTTCATATAGTTAGGTACCCTAGAAAACATGGACCGAGATGCTGCTCATGTGCTTTGGTTTACAATGTGGGTTTAGCCAAGGGGTCTGAAACTAACGTCTCTAAATTCCTTTTTTGTAAAATCCAGGCTCTGCCAATGTGTGCTTCTGTAATTTTTAACTAAGAAAACATGTTTTTACCGCTAAAAACATTAGATAATAGGTTATTAGGCCAAAAACAGCGTATTATACAGCTTTATCTACGTTTATCCCTGCTTTTTTGGCGTTTTCAAAAATTAAGGGGGGCTCCGCCCCCCCCCCCCCGAAATTTTTTTTTGTACTACAATCCGCCCCCCCCCCCCCCAAAATGAAACTCTGGCTACGTCCCTGGCTCAAGTAGCACTACACTAACACTTGCTGACCGGCTAGTACAAAGTTATTACTGTTGTTGTATTACTGCTCCCTTTAAGGAGTAAATGCTTTTATTAATAATCACAAACAGCTCCCACAGTACGCTCTCCTAGGCCCCGACCGCGCAGGAGGAGGGTTGTAGTGGAGTTTCTAGGCCTAGAGAAACAAAGTGGATTACCGCCCCAGAGCGTTGTGAAGCTGCTAGCTTCGGCCGGAAGGAAGAGAGCTGGAAAAGCGACCGATCGTCAGCCGAATGATTATAAATTTTAACTGATTTGCTCAGAATCTTCCTTCTAGCCGCTACTTGACCTTTCAGTCAGCCAGCCGTCTCGCAACGCCCCCTGGCAAAATCACGCCACATTTTTCAGAAGCCACAGCTCGCCCGGTGAGTTACCTAATTGGTGGTGCTAACCCTTGAGGGGTGTGATCTCCCCGGCCGGGCTGTATGCCACAGTACCCCGAACGAGAAGGGCCAAAACCTCCCTCAAAAACGGTAAAGAAAATCGGCGACTAAGCTAAGCCTAAGCAAAACCTAAGCTTAGCTTAGATTTTGTTAAGCTTAGTTTAGGTTTGCTTAAGCTAAGCCTTAGCAAAACTTAAGTCTAAGCAAAACTCAAACCTAAGCAAAAGCTAAGTCTAATACTAAGCAAAACCTCTAAGCCTAAGCAAAATCTAAGCTAAGCCTAAGGAAAATCTAATCAAAATCTAAGCTAAGCCTAAACCTGAGCAAAAGCTAAGCTAAGCGAAACCTAACCTAACCATATCCTATCATTTTTGTAGTAGATTTTAGCCTTCGGCAGCCCGGACACCCTTCTAAAAGTTGGGGGGTAACAGCACTAAAAACACTGAAAATGGGGTATTTAAGATATATATTACTCCAAAAAAATTTTACGACACCCCCCAGAATTTCGGAGGTCGGGTATACCTCCCTCACCCCGAAATCCGGTAGGTTGCCTACCAATGGGTACCTATCACGGAAGTACCCCTCTAAAAATTGGGGGCCCCAGTACTAAAAACACTAAATTGGGTATTGGATATATAATGGATATACTCCAAATTTTTTTGGGACACCCCCACCCACAATTCCTCCCTCCCAATTCAGTAGGTCGGGTATACCCCCTCCCTACAAGAAAATGCGGGAGGCTTTTGCAGATTGCCCATACTTTTCTGAGCTCAAAAATATATAATTTGTTAGGGGTAACCTACCTGGGTCGGGTACCCCGAGAGGTTAAAGAGGGTCAATTTCACGATTTTTGCTAAAAAATTTTGTATGGGGGACACATTATGCATATTTTGGCATCATGCTCAAAAACTGTTAGAGCCACAGGCTTGAGACCGGGGGGGATTTAGGCGGAAATTTAAGTCAGACATTTTGGTGATAGTCTCAAAAAATCTTGATGCCCTAGGGCAATGGCTGACCCCTAAAAAACTTTAGACACAGCCCCTCTACATAGGCGAGTAATATATCATTTTAAAGCTTTCGGCGTGCTGATTTTAAAAATATTAAAAAATTTCCTCTAAATGGTCGGGTAACCAAAATACAGAACCCTTTGTACCATACATGGGCACGGGGGGAGGGGTTGGGGAGGGTTAACCCCCACCAAATTCTGAGAAGCGGGGTTTAACCCCCCCCCCCCACTCAGAAGTGGGGGGGGGAGAAAAAGTTAACCCCCCCCAATTTTGGAAAAATGAAGAAAAAAATGTCTTGATTTAAAGCTATTGTGGGACTCATTTTGTCGTTGCAAACCACGGTATAATTTTTAAAGTGCAAATATGTATCTGTCATTTACTACAGAACGTGCTAATAAAATATAAAATTTTTTAAAAAGAGTTGTTCGACTTGTTGAATCGGTTAAATCCAAGTTGTTATTGTGTTAAACAATTTCGTATACTCAAAGTTAATCTCAGAGCTTTTTGTACGAAAAGTTGACAATTTGTAAATATCATTACCACGGGGAACATGACATAATCTAACGAGAGAAAACTATGAGTAAAAATTTACTTTATACGGATATAATTATAAATATAAATGCAAGCATGATTGCTAAATTTCTGCATTGTACAATCGTATAAAATGCTTTATTATTTTAAAAGATAAATTAATTTAACCGGAAAGAAATCATCAAAATCAGCTATTTATATACAAAAATATATTTACACAATTATCTATTTGGCACTTAAGAAAACGGCAGGAACGACCGCTGATTGCGTTCTGTTTAAAAATAACAAATCTCCATTTTCAGTTAATAAAACTAGCCTTGAAAAATGCTCTAAGAATAGAGCAGCAAAAAGGGGCAATTTTTCCCCCGGCGTATGTTTAGACAGAAAAGATGTGGACTAGTCTGAGATGAACATTATTTGGGTAGAGGAACTTACCTCCGCCGAAAAAACCCCGGAACTTACCTCCGATTTTTTTTCCTCTGTCGCGCAAGTCGGAACTTACCTCCAATAGCCGCGCAACATATTGTGAAACTCGATTAAAAGGTCATTTAATTATGACAATTTATGATATAAATAAATAGATTAAAACATTTTAAAGTTTTAGATATTAATAGATTAAAAATAATTTATTTAGGTGCAAATATAATCATTGCATCACAACATTTTTAAAAAAAATTAAAACCATACAAAACAAAAACGATTGTAGATTTTTTTGCGCATTTAAATAAAATAATTTTTTAAAATAATTACAAAATTTTAAAAACAAATTTGTTAAGGATTCTAGGACACGAGGGTACTGAGCTAAGAAAAAATACGTTTGCCACAAATTTGTAAATTTTGTAAACTGAATGATTTGAACTAAATTTATATCGTTTGAATGCGTAGACAATTGAACGTTACATAAGTTTATTTTTGCTTGCTTAAATAGGGTAGTGCATTTAATTTCGGCACTTTTTCGTTTTTCCAATGTAACTTTTCACTGTATGGCCCGATTTTCATGTTTGATAGCTCATTTTAAAGCTTTTAATTGCTTTTTACTTAATTAAATCAGTTTTTTAAAAAATGGAAAATTGCCGAAATTAAATATATGCATTTAATTTCGGCACTTTACAAACAATTGATTGTTTCTCAGTCAAAAAATCATCATTTTCGAAAATTTAAAAACCTATTATTATTTCCAGGCACTTTTCTTTAATTTAAGCTTCTATTTGTTGTTCAACGTGTAACTGGCAAAAAGTTATAGCTAAAATGCCAACTGGTATCAAAATGAGCAAAATTTGGAAAAAAAGTGCATTTAATTTCGGCACTTTTTAAAAGAACCCCCTTAATCGAGTTTAAGTGAAGTGCTATGACCCCTACACATTTCAACGTTGTCTTCTAACTATTTACAACTACAATTTAAACCCGACCACTTAATTCAACCCGTTTTTACCTACAGCAATATGTGTACCGAAATTACACTATTTTATTTTATAACGATTGCTCACCACAGACGCAAGGTAGAACCACAGGGACTAAAAATTCGGAAAATTCACTAAATTTTACCACGAAAGTTTAATTTTTAAATCAATTTATTGCGTAATCATGAAATGCCCATGTTCTAAAAACGAGTAACAATTTTATTTTTTGTAAATTACACAATTTCACATTAAAAGAACATAACAAATAAAAAGCTGACGACAGTCATCTACATATAATTAGCTCTCATTTGAGCTATCAAACGTCGTATTCCGTCCAGGATTACCAAAGATATAGTGCAAAATCAAAAATGCCCAATTGGGAAAAGTGCCGAAATTAAATGCACTACCCTATGCAATTTAATAATAAAAAAACTTCGTAAATTGTTTAAAAAACATATCATAATTGAACAAAATTTGAAATGTCATTTTACACACAATTTATACAATGGCTTTTTTATAAAAACACTAATAATGGTTGAAGTTTATTCCAAAGCTCTGAAGCTTCAAAACCGTTTCGTTGCAAAAACTAAAGAATTAATATTAAACATAAACAATCATGAGCGGAATGAAAACACCAAGAAGTTAATTATACTGTTTTTTTCTAAAACATATTATACTCGTACAGACCTGTGCACGGTCTGGAAATGCCCCCCCCCCCGTTTTATTGGAGGATTAGCCCCCCCCCCGCCAAAAAATGACAAACTACCCCACAATTATCACATCATTTTTAACCTATGATGACGCCCTTATCGCGAATTTTTTGCAGTTTTTACCCTATTTCAATGTATTTTAAGCCATTTTAGACCTATTTTTACTTTATTTTCGCTTTTTTTGTCCCTTTTTTCTCTTTTCCCTTCTTTTTCTCTTTTTTTCTTTCTCCCCTGCTTGCCCCCCCTCGTTTTATTGCCACCCCCCCGTTTCAAAAAAATTGCCCCTCTCCGTGCCCCCTGTTTTGGCCGTGCTTTCCCCCTATAAACTACCGGGGAGGCGGCTTGCACAGGTCTGCTCGTATGAAAATACAAAGCGAATCGCACAGTTTGTTTGCTGACATTTTTTTATTTAGACTCATTTCATCGACTCCTGATTAAAACAATTAATTTTTTTGTTAAAATTTTTTTGAGTAAAATAATCCAACGGTTTGTTGGAAAGGAAGTCTTCAAAACCCCACCATTGCACAGTAAATTTTATTTTTTTAAGCCAAAGCAAACCCAAAAAATAAGCAAAACTTTATGATAGTATTTTAATAATAGTGTGCTTTTAAAAAATAACGAATAATTTACTTTTAAAAAAGGCAAGCAATTAGTTTACTAAAATGTTTTTGCAAGGTTATTAATAGCAGAATTATTCGCAATTATTTTTGCAGTTATTTTTCTGAAGGCATTATTAAGAATTAACCACCACGAAAAATAACCACAAAAAACTAACACACCACGAAAAATTAACACACCACGAAAAATAACCACAAAAATGTTTTGAAAGCACAATAAAAGCATACCTTAATGTTTATTATCTTTCGGGTCGTCTTATAGCTTCTCAGCATTTTTAAAGCTATTATTTAAAAAAAATGCACGAAAATGTAGACAAATTACACGAAATTGGTGAAATGTTATGAAATTATTATTTTTGTTTTATTTCTTCTCAATATTTTTTTATAATCTTACCTTTTATAAGTCAAACAAACTGAATGATTTTTAAGTATAAAACAAACTATGTTACGCAATAAGTTTATCCCGATTTATACGGAGGGTTATGTTTTTCGCTTGTCAGTACCCTCGTGTCCATAGGTGAGCACGGTCGGGAAGGCTAGGGGGGGGGTGGTTACCCGTGGTAAATCGAATTTTGAATTCTAGGAGGGGGGTCCCAGGGGGGTCCGGACCGCCCCTAGCTTTTTAGGGGGGGTCGACCCGGGGTGCGAAATTTTGAATCTAGAGGGGATTCAGGTGGGGTCCGGTGTCCAAAGCAAAACAGTTTTAAACCATAATAACTTTAATAATTGTTCTTTTTATAGGATAATATTACATTTTATTGAATAAAAAGCCATATCCATCAATCCATGTATAAAAAGGGTGTAAAAGCATGAATATGTGATGAAAATTCACGTTTTTGGAAGAAAATTTAGTATAAAAAAGGTACCTAAAGTTTTCCCGAGGTGAGAGGGGGGTCAGATTTCAAAATCTAGAGGGAGTTTAGGGGTAAAAAATTCGGAAATTTGGGGGGAGGAGGGGAGGCCCCCCCCCCTAGATTTTCGTCTAGGGGAGGGGTCCCAAAATTTCGAGGTTGGGAGGGGGTGGACGGTGGACCCCACCCTGCCCCCCCCCCTTTCTCACCTATGCTCGTGTCCAGTACCCTCGTGTTCCCCTTTGAATAATGAATCGATTTTGCTGCGAAGTTGGGGTGAACGCAATTTTTTTAAACCCAGTACCTTCGTACCCAGTACCCTCGTGTCCAGTACCCTCGTGTCCAGTGTCATCCTGTCGAGTACCCTCGTTTCCCGTTCCCGTTAAAAAGAATTTCATCTGTAGGAGATTTTTACATGGTAAAAATGTGGTAAAACAATGCGAAAATCAAAAACAAAAGTCAATCTTTGCAAACATAAAAAAACAATTTTTATGGTAGGTACTAATTTAAATTTATTTTTTATTAATTTAATTGTTTAATTTAATGTTTAAATAAACTATTATTGTTTATGCTAGTGCGCGATAGAACTCCCGTTTTGTTCAGTGTGCTTACTCCAAAATTAAATCCCTATTAAATAATAAATGCACTTTGTATTTAAAATATTTGAAGGCTTCTTTTGATTTTTTATTATTTATATGCACATATACAAATAGGTGTAACAAAAAAGAAAAAAATGTATGATTTAATTTTTTGCGCATAAGGAATTTATTATTTCAACTCATAAACTAGAAAAGTACATTAAATTAAAATTGAAAATAGTATTTTTGTTTTAATTCTTATTATGTAGTGTTAAAAACAAATGTCTTATTATGTAGTGTTTTGAACATTTTATTAAAATATCATTAAAAAAAATGTAAAATGCCTCCACTGGACGCCCCTTTTTTCCATCAGTTAGTTAAAAAAAAGGCAATTGGAGGTAAGTTCCTCCCTGTCAGAAGTAAGGAGGTAAATTACTCCCTAGCAGAGGTAACAGAGGTAAGTTCCGACTTTTTGGAAGTCATCGGAGGTAAGTTCCACCCATACCTGAGGTCATTGGACGTAAGTTCCATGAACCTTTAAAATAAATAGATTATTCAGAACTAAATTTTTTAAATTTTGTAAAAACACACCATTAAATTTTAAAATTAATTTAATAAAACTGATGAACAATTTAAACCATGAATTGTAAAACTTAGTTTTATCAAAACCCTAAAATGAAAATAACTTTTATCATGCGTTTTTGAAACTTTATGGTGTGTTCTTGAAAATGTCATACTTGTGTCCTGATTTCTAATGCAAATCCATGTTCATCAGCCACTGCAAAGGTCAAACATGTTTGGAGAAGTAGAGCAATAAATGTGTTCCACCCAAATACCAGGCCGTAGCTTTCGGCTTCCAGCCGGCTAGCCACATTGAACCTTAATAAACTTTGATAATAAATAAAATTTAAAATAATTAAAAAATAGCTGCATACTGCAGTAACAAACAGAAGTAGTTTTAGGTATTAACAGTTGCTTTGTTTTTTTTAATGTAGGGTAGTGCATTTAATTTTGGCACTTTTCCGAATTGGGCATTTTTGATTTTGGACTATATTTTTGGTAATCCTGGACGGAATAGGACGTTTGATAGCTCAAATGAGAGCTAATTATATGTAGATGACTGTCATGAGCTTTTTATTTGTTATGTTACGTTATGATATTTTCATGTGAAATTGTGTGATTTATAAAAAATAAAATTGTTACTCATTTTAGAACATGGGCATTTCATGACTACGCAATAAATTGGTTTAAAAATTAAACTGTTTTGGTAAAATTTAGTCTATTTTCCAAATTTTTAGTCCCTGTGGTTCTATGTTACGTCTGTGGTGAGCAATCGTTATAAAATAAAATAGTGTAATTGGCACACATATTGCTGTAGGTAAAGACGGGTTGAATTAAGTAGTCTGGTGTTAAATTGTAGTTGTAAATAGTAAAAAGACAACGCTAAAATGTGTAGGGGTCATACACTGCACTTAAACTCGATTAAGGGGGTCCTTTTAAAAAGTGCTGAAATTAAATGCACTTGTTTCCCAAATTTTGCTCATTTTAATACCATTTGGAATTTTAGGTGTAACTTTTTGCCAGTTACACGTTGAACAACAAGTAAAGCTTAAATTAAACAAAACTGTCTAGAGATAATCATAGGTTTTTAAATTTTTTAAAATGATGATTTTTGACTAAGAAACAATTGATTGTTTGTAAAGTGCCGAAATTAAATGCACACATTTAATTTTGGCAATTTTTCCATTTTTTTAAAAACTGAATTAATTAAGTAAAAAAAAACTACTTTCGTACAGTGAAACTTTTGTGACGCAACGCAGTATCGTGAAAGCTTCAAAATGAGCTATCAAACATGAAAATCGGGCCATACAGTGAAAAGTTACATCGGAAAAACAAAAACGTGCCAAAATTAAATGCACTACCCTATGGTAGAAATTTTTATTCAGTGGACAGCTGGCCAAATCAAGTACAAATTTCTTATGGTGCAAATAATGTGCATCTCAGACTAGTCCACATCTTTTCTGTCTAAACATACGCCCGGGGAAAAATCGCCCTTTTTCCTGCTCTATTCTTAGATCATTTTTCAAGGCTAGTCCACCACTTTTTTTGAATTAAGTTAAAAAATATCCTAGTAATTGATGAAAATATTAGTTAAAATTTCATGTAGTATTTGGGTTTAAATTTTGCTTAAATTATGCCGGGTGCTGTTTCATACATAATTGTTTCTTCTTTTTTTTTGAATTGTAAATATTCGTTGCTGTGATGAGAAGAAGATTATTATTTATGGTTATTTTCCTGAATAGAACTAAATATATTTAACAATATAATTTTCAAACTTCCAAATAAAAAATGTGTAACTCACAAAGAAACTAAACAGTTTACATAGGAACCAAATTTTAATCCTTAACTTTTATGAAAGAGGTCTAATAAACGCGTTCTAAAAACGAAGTTTTTGATGAATTTATTTATAAATTTTTTCTTTGCAACCGATTTCAATAATTTATTTAAATTAAAATAATAAGTAATTAAATATAGTGTGCACGGTGCTGTGGGGCTAAACCGGCGCGTGGCGCTCCCGCGCCACTGACGCATTATTATTTAAAAAAAAACAACTTTGAATTAATTTTGTCATCAGTAATGCAAGAATTAAAAAAAGTACTCAGTTGTTTTCACCCTTTTCCGCGGGGTTGAAGCAGATGGCGCCATAGGTGAGCACGGTCGGGGAAGCTAGGGGGAGGGTGGTTACCCGGGGTGAATCGAATTTTGACTTCTAGGAGGGGGGTCCCAGGGGGGTCCGAACCCCCCCTAGCTTTTTAGGGGGGGTCGACCCGGGGTGCGAAATTTTGAAATCTCGAGGGGGGTCAGGTGGGGTCCGGTGTCCAAAGCAAAACAGTTTTAAACTATAATAACTTTAATAATTGTTCTTTTTACAGGATAATACTACATTTTATTGAATAAAAAGCCATATTCATGTATAAAAAGGGTGTAAAAGCATGAATATGTGATGAAAATTCACGTTTTTGGAAGAAAATTTAGTATAAAAAAGGTATGAGAAAATTTTCCCGAGAGGGGAGGGGGGGGTCAGATTTCAAAATCTAGAGGGGGGTCAGGGGTAAAAAATTCGGAAATTTGAGCGGAGGGGGGGGGGCCCCCCTAGATTTTTTTCTAGGGGGGGCCCCCAAAATTTCGAGGCCGGGGGGGGGGGACCCCACCCTGCCCCCCCTTTCTCACCTATGGATGGCGCTGGGAACTGGCTCCGTTTCTGCCACCAGTTAAAACCGGTCTGCTTTTTTTATGTGGTTTCTATGAGGGGATGTTCGTTGTCAGCTCTGTACAATCCTTATTGTTGCCAAAAGGCTGTTATTGTGCGATTGGGAGTTTTTATTTGTCTATTTTTCAATTTTTTATTTTGATCAATAAATCGATAACAAGGACCTAAATGAAAAAAGTGCTTCCTAAGAAAGTTGCGTAATTCCTTCTTTTTTCTAATAAGCCCATGTTTATTTTTGATCAATCAGTAACGAGTAAGGAATATCGCTTTTAAGGATTGAGCGTTGGAATAATAATAATAAGAAGAAGGTTCTGAATTTCAAAATTTACCCACGTTCTCTATTAATGGTTGGCGCGGCGCCACGGGGTTAAATCGCCCCGTGGCGCTCTCGCGCCACCCATGATATCCCAAATAAGTATAAAATCTACTTTATAATTGCGCAATGCGTTCTCAAGTTGGGAGCTTCCGGTCCTCCTTTCCTCCTTCCAGTGGCATTTCTTTCTTTCAGAATCTTGTGGATTTTTTATAACTTCGCTCATAATTCTTCTTTACGTTAAAACTTTTGGCACTCCTTCTATCCCTGCGGAAAATTTCAGCAAAATTTCGACCCTCCAAATTTATTATTAAAAAAAGGTTATTTCGATTAAAAAAACTGGACGTCGCGGAGGGGAATTTGGAAGCAAGGGCGATCGCATTTAGTCTGTGTATAAGCTATCCCACTTCCCGTCGACTTTAAAGCCCAATCGCGCTCCCGGTGGCCTGAAAGGTTTTAGCCGGCGAGAGCTTTTAGATTGGGGAAACTAACAAGCCAGCCTGAGAATGCGGAGCCAGTTGGCAAAATTAGGTGACCTTAGCCGACGCCTATCTATATAGCCAGTGTCGGATAATATTTTCGCCCCCCATGATAAAATCGCCGGCCGGCGAATTTTTCATAGATGAGGGCTATTATATTTTCGCCCCCTGGCGAATTCCTCATAGATGCTTGCCATGATATTTTCGCCCCCATGATTACATTTTCGCCCCCCTGTAATATTGACAGGGGGCGAATCCTTCATAGCTGATCAGCTATAAAAAATTCGCCCCCTTGCTCTATCAAATGCATTGAAAAAAACGAAAATTTACATATTACACTTACAAAACAATTAAACCATTTCCGTTAATTAGAGCTATATTGTGTTTTTGTGTGTTACGTGATGTTTTGTTATAATCGGTTTTTATCCCATTTCGCAAGTTTTAATTTATGGATCTTTTAGAATATCAACAAGTTTTAAATAACCTAACAGAACGCTAGTACAGAGAAGTTTTTATTTAGAGTGCTGTTTTTTCATAAATTTTGTATGGACATCGACATGTAGATGATAAATACCCTTCAAATTTTGCCAAAACAAATTGTCTATAAACTATTGTCCAAAAATATTAATTAAAAAGTCCACAGTGTTATATACACAAACTTCCTCGGAGTTTTTAAAAGTGTCTTGCAAAACACTTTACCAAAATTTTCGGGTTCACCTTACGCATTTAGGTGTTTTTTAAAGTTAGAAAGAGTTAAAATCCATGAGGAAACAAAAAAAAAATGTCCTTTAAAAACAAGTTGCAAATAATAACTGCACTTTGTAAATACGGATTGTTTTTTTTTCTCAGTTAACTTTTTATTTGGAAATTAATTGTTTTTAATTAGGAAATATATAAAAAAGCTAGAGTTACATAAAATAAAATTGAAAACTTACGCCTTAGATGGAACTGAGACAAGCTATAATGAACATTTCATTCTTTTTTAAAAATAAGTTAATTATCAACTAGCCTTGAAAAATGCTCTAAGAATAGAGCAGGAAAAAGGGGCGATTTTTCCCATGGCGTATGTTTAGACAGAAAAGATGTAGACTAGTCTGAGATGGACATTATGTGGACTATAGGAAATTTGCATTTGGTTTGGCCAGCTGCTCACTAAATAAAAGTTTCTACGATATGATAATGATTTGTTTATACATTGATCTACTCACACAGCACTGTTGCATTTTTTTTAGTTTGATGAAATGTCAATTGAAAAAATCATACTCACAGCAATTTTTGACAAGCGCGAAATCGCCACTTTTTCAATTAGAAGGTTATATTTGTATGTGTAAGAAACAACTATAAATTTGAAAAAGTGGCGATTTCGCGCTTGTCAAAGATTGCTGTGAGATTTTTTCAATTGACATTTCATCAAACTAAAAAAAATGCAACAGTGCTGTGTGAGTAGATCAATGTATAAACAAATCATTATCATATCGTAGAAATTTTTATTTAGTGAGCAGCTGGCCAAACCAAATGCAAATTTCCTATAGTCCACATAATGTCCATCTCAGACTAGTCTACATCTTTTCTGTCTAAACATACGCCCGGGGAAAAATCGCCCCTTTTTCCTGCTCTATTCTTAGAGCATTTTTCAATGCTAGTCTACCACTTTTTTTGAATTAAATTAAAAAATAGCCTAATAAACTATAGTTTTAGCTGCGCAATGACATATGTTTATAATCATTCCGTTGCCGAGATAAAATAAAAAATAATAATAAGAAGAAGATGAATTTAAATTACAAAATTAACCCACGTTGTTTAATTATAGTTAGTGCGGTGCAGATGCGCTCCAGACAAAGTTTACCTACGTTCTCTAAATATAGTTGGCGCGATGCCGTGCGCCAATGATTGCAATTATAATTTTTAAAGTAATAATAATAATAATAATAATAAGATGATGAACATGAATAACAAAATTTACTCACGTTGTCTAAGTATAGTTGGCGCGGTGCCGTGGGTTAAATTGCAGTTGGCACCCCGCACCACCGATGATTACCGGCGCGTGGCGCTCCCGCGCCACCGACGCTTATTATTATTTTTTAATAAATAAAACTTTGAATTAATTTTGTCATCAGTAATGCAAGAATTAAAAAAAGTACTCTGTTGTTTTTGCCGTTTTCCGCGCGGTTGAAGCAGATGGCGCTGGGAACTGGCGCCGTTTTTGCCACCAATTAAAACCGGTCTGCTATTTTTGTGCGGTTTTTATGAGGGGATGTTGGTTGTCTGCTCTGTACAATTCTTATTGTTGCCAAAAGGCTGTTATTGTGCGGTTGGGAGTTTTTATTTGTCTATTTTTCAATTTTTTATTTTGATCAATAAATCGATAACAAGGACCTAAATGAAAAAAGTGCTTCCTAAGAAAGTTGCCTAATTCCTTCTTCTTTCTAATGAGCCCATGTTTATTTTTGATCAATCAGTAACGAATGAGGAATATCGCTTTTAAGGATGGAGCGTTGGAATAAAAAGAAGAAGAAGAAGAAGAAGAAGAAGAAGAAGGTTCTGAATTTAAAAATTTACCCACGTTCTCTAATTATGGTTGGCGCGGCGCCACGGGGCTAAATCGCCCCGTGGCGCTCCCGCGCCACCCATGATTTTCTTATTTTTAGCGATACTGGGAAAATTTTTTGTTTGATCTCTTATAATTTTTGAACGCGCCGCGATCAATATGCAAATATCTCGCGTTAAGGTCCTTTTAATTTTAACTATCTCCTAAAAAAGTTTTTTTCAAAAATTTTGGGAGGTTAGCTCCAAGCACCAGATTTTAATTGTAAGCTGAGCATTACTTAGTACTCACAAATAAATTAATTGTGAGCTTGAGTACTCACAATTAAATATATGTGAGTACCAATTGGTATTGAGCATTTGTGAGCCTGGCCATTTTTCAAAAAATATTTATGTATAGCGTGGATTTTAGGAGAATCGTATGGTGTAAGCACAGAGGAGATTGACTGTAACTAATTTATGCGGAAATTTTATTAGTGTGTAAGAAAAGGGAAATATTTCAACATTGTAATTTTTTACGAATTGACCGCTTTTAGTTTTTTGTAAAATTGACCACATTTTTTGTCGAAATATTTTAAAAGGCCAAAAATTATGGCTTTTTAGGACATTTTAGGGTTTTTTACCCAAGAAAATTTGGGTGCAAAAAGATAGAAAAAACCAAAATATTGTTATTGTTATTTTAAAACCTTGATTGGAAATTTTAACAAAGTTATTCGATATATTAAAATGAAAAAACAATGGGCATAAGAGTATTGAAGAAATAACTTACTGTTAAAACGATTACTATCAGCAGCTGCTAAAATTAATTACAATAAAAATCAATGAGCAGCGTTTTATATAGCAAATTATATTTTTAATAGATCATTTAATAAATTTATTTTAAGCTTTTTTTGTTAGTAATTACATAGCGAATGTAAGCGGCACTGTTAGCTTTGATTGCGTCTACCACAGGTATTTTCTAAAATTATTTTTTACATTTATAAAATTCTTTATGTTTTAAAAATTTACTAGTACAATTGTAGCTAAGCCGTGGGTTTTTCCTGTTTTGTAAAAACTAAGTTATCTTTAGAAAACTGAATAAAAAAATCGTGGTCAACAAATTACATTTTATTACTAATGTTAATTTTTCCTACCATTCAGAGTTTGTTTGCTCATGTTCCTTCTGGGTTGCTTATGCTTAAAGGAACGATTTTAACTTTAAATAAGTTTTCACTTTTAGTAATATTTTTTATGATATTTTATAAATTTAAGAAAAAAAATTAATTTAGAAAACAGTCTTAACAAAATCATGGGTGGTGCCGGATCACCACAGGGTGATTTAGCCACGCAGGCCGCGGAACGCGCCAACCATAATTAGAAAACATGGGTAAATTTTGAAATTTATGTTCATCTTTTTCTTCCTTTCTTCTTATTATTATTCTAACGCTGAATTCTTAAAATCGATATTCCTCCTTCATTACTGCTTAACATGGGTTCAATGGAAAGAAGAAAGAATTACGCAACTTTCTTAGGAGCCACTTTTTTCATTTACGTTCTGTTATCGATTTATTGATCAAAATAATAAATTGAAAAATAGCAAAATAAAAACTTCTAACCGCACAATAACAGCGTTTTGCAACAATAAGGATTGTACAGAGCAAACAGCAGACGGCTCCTCATAGAAAAATAATAACAGCAGACGGCTGTGCTCGGTTGCAATTGGTGGCGGAAACCGCACAGCGCCATATACTTCTACCGCGCGGGAAAAGTCAAAAACAATAAAAAAATTTTGTAATTCTTGGTTTACTGAAAAAAAATAATTTAAAGTTTTATTTCAAAAAAATAATGCAATTATCGGTGGCGCGGGAAGCCACGCAGCGGTTTAGCTCCATAACACAGCGGTTTAGCCCCACAGCACAGCACAGCACCGGTTAAGAAACTATAATTAACTGTGGCGGAAAGCGCATGGCAGTATAGGTCAATTAAATAAAATATATAATATCGCTTTTTATAAGTCGTCATTACGCCCGTTTTCATTCGCGTTTTTATCATATTCAAATGTTTGTCGCCACATATGTCAATTAAATCGTTCCATGCAGTAAAAAGGCTCCCTACAGTGTATGGGCAGTAGTAGAGTTTCATATTATTGGTTTGCGCTTTTTAATTTACTGACTTGTTGCCTACCGTTGATTCGGAACCCTCCGTTGGCAGTCCCAGTTTAGGTATTTATATTTTAACCTATTTTTTATATAAAGTGATAGCCCCTTGAGATGCCAACAAACTGCAGTTAGTTTCTACCAACTTAGGTAGGGAACCGTGTTAAGCGGAGCTGTTCCAGTGGCTGACTGGAACTTCTCCTTGAGTTAGGGCGAAATTATTGACCATAAAATGGTGTAATGGCAACAATTCAGCAACATGGTACAGGTATTAAATAAAGATCTTTGCACGTGCTCTGCCAATTTATTTGGTAGTTTCTTTTGTAATTAAGTAGTTAGGTTAAATAAACCCTCGGTGGGTCGTTGTCAATAATGACCCACGCAGGTCTTTCAGGTTCCAAAATTAAGTATAATCTTCTGTTACAAAAACAACTAAATTTTTTTAAAACAAACGTAAAATAATTCAAAATTAAGTCCTCTTAATTAAACCGCTTAAAATTTCATAATTATATATATAAACTTAAAAACATATTTTTGTCAGGCTAAAAACCTTAGCCACAGCGCTCAAACCAAAAACGCGCTTAAAGTTTGTTTTTCAAATAAGCTTTATTAATTTTTGCTCAAAATATTGCTGTAAATGCAAGCACTTACTAATTTGCTCGCCGCAACGCGGTCTGTTGCTGTTGCGTAATTTTTATAATAAAACCTATAGTGTATTTGTGTAAACCTCTTATCGTAGCACTAAATCAATCTGCCAATGCAGCATTCGCTTACAAATTACATCAGTTCAGTTGTAACACGCATTAGTTAAAAATATAACCAAAAGTCATATTCAAAATTTAGTTATCAAATCCTACACGACACAGAATACCACGGTGTTTCTTCCAATTGCCAATCCCTTTCATTTTCCTATTACTGTATTCCCACACCACCAAGTCCCGACTTGACCCCCCGGTCAAGAGGGTGTGTCGTGTATCTCCCTACATTCGAAAAGGCCAAATCATTTAAATTATTACGTGCAAATTTCTTGTGTTTTAATTTACCACTGAGCTAATTTTAAGGAAAGAACGGTAGTTGTTTTTATAAACAAGAGCGATTGTGTGTACCGGGCTGCAAGACCCTCAATTACCGGCTTGACCCTTGTGCGCCCGCTACATAACCAAATTTTTTCATTTTCATCTTCTTTTATTTATTTTTGTTACTATTATTCTAACGCTTATATCTCAAAATGGATAATTTCTGTAATCAGAGAACGTGTATAAAATAAAATCTGTAATTTATGTTCATCTCCTTCTTCTGCTGATTCTTTATTTAAAAAAATAATTATGTTCATCTTCTTCTTATCATTATTATTTTTATTTCAAAAATATAAGCCATTACAATTCTTGCTGGTGCGTCGATTTAGCTCCACTCCGCCACTCCAACTATAATTCGAAAACGTTCATATATTTTTTAATTATTTTTTATCTTTTTCTTTTTATTTCCAAAATATAAATGAATTATCGGTGGTACAGGAGCGCCACACAGCGATTAAGCACCACGGCACCGCAGCAACTATAATTAGAGAACTTTGATAAATTTTGTAATTCATGTCCCTTTTCTCCATCATGATTAATTTTTTTTTCAAACGCTTATATCTTAAAAGTAGTGTTGTTACAATATTACTGGTACTGGTACTTGAATCCTTCCAGTACCACTCATTTTAATCAAGGAAAATACTGGTACTGTACTGTGTTAAATATCCGGTTTGAAGAAACAATAGATTTGGTACTCGAAAAAAATCAGGAAGTTAGAAAATACTGATATTCGAATTGATTTTGGTTCAGTTCCAGTACTGGTACCAGTAATCATAAGCAGGTTTAACGCATAAAATATTAACGGGTATAATCCCACGCAGGCGTAATGTTGGCTGTGGAAGATCGTTGGCATGGTCTTTATTAATGTAAAACACTGCAAAGTTATGCAAAAAATTTTTTCCACATAAAGTTATTAATTTGCGCAATTATTTTGTATATAAAAATCTTGAAATTTTATATAAATTAGCTTATACTTTGAATCATAAACTTCGATGTTTACCTGTTTTTAATTATATTTCTAGCAAAAGACGAAGCAAAGTTTCGAAAAAAAAGCCTTATATTAAATGGAATAGTATAATGCTACAATAACTCCATGGGTAAATTCGTCGTAACTGCGACTCTCGCCTTTTTGTACACTCCAATAATCGCACAGAATTGTTTTTCGTCTTCTAAAACGACTAATCAGCGTAATGATCAGAAAGAAATCAGAAGTGATCATCGGACGAAAAATGAACCCAGAAATCATGTAGAGGCACGCTTCCAACTTTACTCAAAGTTGTAAAATCCGAAATGAGTTTGCAATTTCGCGAGTACATATACAATTTTACAGTATGCATGCTCTCTTTTGCGCGTAGGGACCACTGGCCGGAAATTGGTTGAAATGATTCATTTTACATTGCGCCCTTAAAATCTCCACGTAATAATACCAGCGTAAAAATTCCTTCGACATTTAACTTTCGTACAAATAACTTTCTGGTAAAAATACATTCGGACAAATTGACATTCTGACTAAAATACCTTCAAGTTCATGCGCGCTTGCAGTAAAACTGGACTGTTGCGTGATCATCATTAAATACCGTACCCCGATTATGTATCTTTTGATGCATTTATAATAACATGGAGATGCAGAGTTAATAAAGGCACGAAGTCATCTTTAAGTAGAAAAAATACCTGTTATATATTAACACTTATCAAAAATAAAGCAAAATAAAAAAGTTTAGTTTTAAAACATCAAAATAATCAAACTTCTAAAATTTAGTTGATTTACCAAAAAACTAAACAAAATTATAAATTACATTTTTCAGCATATTCATAAAAATTTCGAAGTTTTAGGAATAAAAACTTATAATGCTTTAGTATACATGAAAAATTTATAAAGTTTAAATTTTTTAGGCACTTTTAAAAAAGTTAACAATATTTGTAAAAATTCGCCTAAAATAGCTTGGAACATATTTTGTTCATATAAATTATAGTTTAATTAATTATAAAATAGAGATCTGTCCGCTTTAAATGACCGAAGAATTGCTAGCCTAATTGAGGGTAAGACTAATACTACTAATAGACCCTCAGATTAACATTTTTTAGTTTGCGGTTTGACGAACCAATTAAACGCAAGATAAGGTACACAGAAAAAAAAATCCGTACCGCAAAATTTGAAACGAATTTGTTCAGAATTGTGTTTTTTTACAATAAGGATTTATATAATAATTATATCAAAAGGATAAATCGGTATTGCAGGTAAACAATGATATAACTATCGCATGAATTGACTTTTTCGTTGGCAAGATGTTTCTAACTTTAAAATTTTGGCTAGCCAAAATTTTTCAAGACGCATGATTTAAAATTTAAGATTTAAAAAAAAATTCAAGTTTAAGCTTTTTTGCATTTATTAAAATAAATTTATTGCATTCAAAATTTACAAAACTTCGCTGTGTTTCTGTTGGAAAGCTTATATGATTGTGTGAACATTTGAAAGTTTTATAAATTTTCTCAAAATATTTTAGAAAAATTTGAAACTGTACAGTTTAAAGATTTCAAAGTTATGAAATTTGCGATTACTAAATTGAAAATAAAACTAATTAAGTTCAAATATAATGCTAGCAAACAAACAGATTTAAGCTTAGGTTTTTTAAAATTTTTATAAAAAAAATTACATTTTAAGACGCCATGTTAAAACTGTAAATAAAAGATGAAATTTTGGCGTAGAAATTTTATTTACGATAAAAAGTGTCATCTTGTATTCCTAAAATTTTCTAAAATTCACATAATTTGACTGTGTTTCTGTTACAAAACTCCGAACATTGTATGAAAATTGGGAGTAATAAAGTTACTTAAATTATTTCAGGGAAATTTTGAAATTTTGAAATTTGAAATCATAGAATTACAATTTTAAAAAGGTTTTGAAATTTACAATTCTTTAATCGATAAACATAATACAATTAAATTTGAATACAATTCTAGCAAACAAACAAAGTTAAAAGTTTCTTCGCATTTCTATAAAACTTTCTAAAATTTAAATAATTTCGCTATGTGTTTTTATTAAAAAACTGGAATGATTGTGTGACATTTGAGAGTTATAGAGTATTCTTAAAGTATTTCGGAGAAATGTTAAAATTTAAAGTTATAGAATTAGAAGATTTCAAAGAAGTTTTGAAATTTGCAAATTGTTTAATTGATAAACATAAAACTAATTAAGTTTAAATATAATTCTAGCAAACAAACAGATTTAAGTTTAAGTTTCTTTGCATTTCTATAAAACTTTGCTTCATTTTACATAATTTCGTTGTGTTTCTGTTACAAAACTCGCAAGATTGTTTGACATTTGAGAGTTTTATGAAGTGTTCTTAAAATTATTTTGGGGAAATGTTAAAATTTGAAATTATAAAATTGGAAGATTCGAAGATAAGTTTTGAAATTTGCAAATTGTTTAACCAATAAACATAAAACAGATATAATTTAAATGTAATTCTAGCAATCAAACAGATTTAAGCTTAGGTGTCTTTGCATTTTTACAAATTTTGCTACAATTCACATATCGTTGTGTTTCTGTTACGAAACTCGCATGATTGCCTTACATTTGAAAGTTTTATAAGGTGTTCTTAAAGAATTTCGGGGAAATTTTAAATTTTGAAATTATAGAATTAGAAGATTTCGAAGAAGTTTTGAAATTTGCAAATTGTTTAATTGATAAACATAAAACTAATTAAGTTTAAATATAATTCTAGCAAACAAACAGATTTAAGTTTAAGTTTCTTTGCGTTTCTATAAAACTTTCTAAAATTTATATAATTTCGCTGTGTTTCTGTTACAAAACTCGCATGATTGTCTGACATTTGGGAGTTTTATTAAGTGTTCTTAAAATTATTTTGGGGAAATGTTAAAATTTAAAATTATAGAATTAGAAGATTTCAAATAAGTTTTGAAATTTGCAAATTGTTTAACCAATAAACATAAAACAGATATAATTTAAATGTAATTCTAGCCAACAAACAGATTTAAGCTTAGGTGTCTTTGCATTTTTACAAACTTTGCTACAATTCACATAATTTCGTTGTGTTTCTGTTACAAAACTCGCATGATTTTCTTACATTTGAAAGTTTTATAAGGTGTTCTTAAAGAATTTCGGGGAAATTTTAAACTTTGAAATTATAAAATTAGAAGATTTCGATAAAGTTTCAAAATTTGCAAATTGTTTAACCAATAAACATAAAACAAATATAATTTAAATTTAATTCTAGCAAACAAACAGATTTAAGCTTAAGTTTCTTTGCATTTCTATAAAACTTACTAAAATTTATTATATAATTACGCTGTGTTTCTGTTACAAAAATCCCACGATTGTCTGACATTTAAAAGTTTTATAAGGTGTTCTTAAAGAATTTTGGGGAAATATTAAACTTTGAAATTATAGAATTAGAAGATTTTGAATAAGTTAACCAATAAACATAACACTAATTAAGTTTAAATGTAATTCTAGCAAACAAGCAGATTTAAGCTAGTTTCTTTGCATTAGCTTTGGCGATTGTGTTCATCTATGGTAGCCAGTGTGGAGAACACAGGCGCGAGTCCTTATTGTTTCACTGCTACCATGAACACTAACGCTGATCGGGATTACAACTTACTTTGAGGTTACTATGGTTGAATTTTTCCAACACTTATTCTACAAGTTTTATCTATGGTGCTTTATTGTAAGAAAAAAGTTAATTTTTATAATATTTTTTATTTTTTAGCCACCTTTTTATATTTTGCAAGATGCTATGTCTTTTGTAATGTTATGTACTCAACACAAAAACATTTATTTTGAACTTATAAAATACTTTTAAGCACAGCACAACTATAAAACCCGCTTATGTAATTATCTAGACTTTGGTTTAAACATATTTTTCACAGCCAACAGTAAAACAACATAACTTTAAAAAAAAGAAGACAAAACATTTGAAAACATAAGAAGAGACCTCCTAAATAAGTATGATATTTTATAAAATATAAACATTAACAAAACTTTTTTCACACTACAGTGCAATAACAATAACAGACCTGTGCACAGTCCAAAAAAAACCACCCCCCTGTGTTTTTATTGATGCCCCCCACTTGACAATAAAAACAATTATTAAAAAAATATGCACCATTTTTGACCTATTTTTGCAAAATGTTTAAAGTATTTAACCTATTTTAACATAATTAGCCCAATTATTGCTTAAACCTCAATTTTTTGCCTTTTTTTCAACTGTTTTTGAACATACTCAGTTTGAAAAAAATTGCACCCCCTCTCCCCATTTTGTAAATGAACCCCTCAGAAAGAAGGGCCGTGAATAGGTCTGACAATAAACTTAGTTGATTTAGTTGGATATTTAAATAAAATTTTGGAAATTATTGGGCTTGTTGTCTCCCATTGTCACCCTGTTGTGATTTGTCCATGGTTATAATAAAATTTAATGTCAACAATTCATCAAAATCATATTATATTAAATATCAAAAATATATTATATTTTATTAAAAATGTGTTTATGACAATTGACAATATTAACAAAAATCCAAAAATAAACTGTCCTCCAAAGCAACACAAAATATTTTCTAAATATAATAATACAACCAACATAAGCATAGCCAGGATTTCCCAAAGAGGAGGGGGGTCCAACCCTAAACAAAAATTCATTATTAGATAACAGATTACAAAACAAAGTAAGAGAAATTTAATAGTGGAGGGATACCAATTAAAACAAAGAATGGGGTGGGTCCAGCATGCTCATACCAAGATTACAAAACAAAGTAACACAAACATAGGTGTTTTTGGTCAGATCCGCTAGGGAGGGGGGTTCACACTAGGGGGAGGGTCAGGTCAGGTTTTTGGTCATGTCTGCTAGGGGGGGAGTCCACACTAGGGAGGGGGGCCCACACTAGGGGGAGAAATGTGGCATAAACACAAAATTTCAAGCTAATTTGCCCCTATTTGTAAAAACCCTTCTGCCTGGATACCTTCAAACCTAGTGATCAACCGGGGCAGAATTTTCGCTGATGCCGGGGCCAGGGCCGGGGCCCGGGTAGAGAAATTTGGATTTTCCGGGGCCGGGGTGGAAAATTTTGCCCTGGCCGGGGCTGGGGCCGGGGCCAGGGTCAGGGCCGGGGCCGGGGCCGGGGAAGGCGAAAAATTAAGCAGAATTTGTAATTTTAGTCATTTTTTTCAAATAAAAATCAACATTTTTACTGTTAATTATTTGGTTTATGTAATGAATAGTCACATTTTAGAATTTAAGTACTTTGTGAGTAAAAAAACTTATTTTTTATTACACAAAAGTTTTTTTTTAAGCAGCACAAAATTTTTATTTTCATATTTCAATTTTTCTAAACCTAAATTATTATTTTATTTACATAATATATGTACATTTTCACGTAATTATTAGCAGTATATTCTAGTTTAAAGCAATATTATACTTAATCACCAACCATTTATGTTACTTTAATAAAATGCTTTACAAATAGAGCAAACCATTTATGTTACTTTTAAAGAATGCTTTACAAATATGTAGAGGAAGAGTTAAAATACTTGCAAGGAGCATGTTTTGATCAGTAAAGCAAAACGTGGTAAAGAAACTAAAATCAAAACTGGGTACAAGTAACAAAAATATTTTACAATAACAAAATCTCTTCGTATTAAAATATTTTTAATTAAATATGTTGATACTTAATTGGCGAAATTTAACCGTTAAGAATGCTAGTCTTGCTTGAATGTTATTTTAAACAAGAACTTTTACTCGAATTTTATTTACACACCACTATTTAACATTTTTTAGTTTAAACATATAAAAAGGGTTAAAACGCACCTTTTTATTTTAAAAAATAAGAGCATTTTTAAAATTTTTTTGTCAATTTTTGTAAATTAAAAAAACACTCTTTTTAAGTTGTAAAAAGTAAAATATTATATTGCGAGTACATGAGACTACTCGCTTTATAGCTGTTTCAAGTTGATTGTTTTAATGATTTTAATCAAATTATTTAATTTTAGCCAAAATTATAAAATTAACGTCACGCAAACTTTTCAATGTAATTATTTTCGTGATTTTGCACTACTTTTTATAATTTTTCGAGATTTATAAAAAACATAATATAACCCAAAAAAATTTTTGATTATACACTAGACTTTTGAATATTATGGAAGAAAAAAAAAAGCAACATTTTAAACGTTCGCGACTTTCTGTGCCACTGATTTTACCACTGATTTCTTGCGAAGAGATTTTTTCGCAGTCAATAATTGTTTTTTCGTGTAGCGCATTTACTTGCAAAAGTGGAAGCAAAGTTGCAATATGCACTGCAAAACGCTAACACTGTTAAAAATTGGTGCACCCAAAAATAGCAGAAAATGGCAGGTTTTCAGTATTAAACTCGCACAAGAGTGCTAGTTTCAAGCAAAATATTTTATTTAAAAATTAGTATTATTTTTATTTAGCATTATGCGAAAACTTTTTTTCAAATTAAATATAAACAGTTCATTATTAACTTTTTGTTTTAAAAATTCACGTTTGGTATCTTTTGGCTGGATACAAAATATTGGGTTCAAAAAAACTGGACTGACTCCGCAGGTTTTTTTTAAATTTTATGAATACTATTGTGTAGATTTACAATAAACTTTAAAATTCTAAAATAAAGACTAGACATCAGCTTGAATTTTTTTAACGTAACAAAATTTAAAAACAATTTCCAATATTCATCTAAAAATAAACGTAAGAATATATAATCCAAGTAAATAGGTCTATGTCCAGTTGTACAATAAACCGTTCTAATCAACTCACACATGATCGAATATAAATAATCGAATTTAATCATCATTTTCTGCTAATTTTTTGCACAAAGCGATTTAGTAAAATAGTCTTAGAAAAAACGAGTTTTTTGGTGTACGAAATATCGCTGTGCGAGAAAAGTTTTATTGAGTGCACAAAAAATAGCTTGCGCGTGAAAAGTCATATGTGCAACATTTCTTGTAGAATTTAGGTAAAAAATTCCCTGTCTAGCCGAAAATTCTCTTGTTTTATATATTTTTGATATTAGCAATGATATTAAAATAACTCCAATATATGCAAAATACGTCTTGTGATTATGGAGGCAAATAAAACCTAGCTGACTTCGATGATTTGAAGTATTGAATCGACTATTTAACATTAAAATCATTTAAAACTTTCAGTAAAAACGGTTTTATATTTAAGAATAAATACCATATTTTAACAATTATTTATCAAATTACACAATTTGGAACAAAAATACAATTTTTTAAAGCGTGAAAGTTGACTAATTTATGTGTATTTTTTTAAAAGCAGGAATTAAAGAAAATTATGCGTTCCAATTCGTTTATTTAAAATTTTATAACCGCACAATTTTAATTGATCCGTTTACGTCTCTTACACAAACTTACTAGAGATCAGCCAGATATAATTCAACCATAGATATCTACTGTCAAACTTTCATCTTGTAAATAAAATCTACAAACGGCTTTTAATACTCAAGATATCTTTAAATTTTTAAAATAAGGATTCGTGATTAAAATAAGGAATCTTAATAAAAAAAAGATGCTTTAGAAAATCTTAATATAGCATAATAAACAATAAATATTCTAATATTAAAACAATTAAATTAGCTCTGTAGACAAAATCTTGTATAATATTTCACTGTCAAAAATGTTTAGAAGCGCTTTAAAATTTGCATTCTTAGGGGTCCTTACCCCGGTTTGTCCCGGCTCATTTGACAGCTAAATTGTCGGGGCCGGGGCCGGGGTAGAGAGAATTGCGTTTCCCGGGGCCGGGGCCGAGGCCGGGGCCGGGGCTGGGGCCGGGGCCCCGGTCGATCCCTACCTAAGCCTAAGCCTAAGCCTAAGCCCAAGCCTAAGCCTAAGCCCAAACCTAAGTCTAAGCCTAAGGTATGGGGTCTTTAGAGCCACAAGCAGGGAACTTGGACCCATGATAAATTTTAGGGAATTTGGAGCCATGAGCAATAGGATCCTTTAAGAAAAAATGGGTTTGGGGTTAGATTTAGGTTTTTCTTAGGCTTAGGTAAACGTTTTAGCGATTTTTACTTTCGGCTCCAAGTTCCCTATTTTTGGCTCCAAGTTCCAGCTCCAAGTTCCCAAGGCTCCATCGACCCTAAATCAAGCCTAAGCCTGATTCTCAGTCCATTTTACACACGAAACTAAGCTTTTCACATTTGTGGGACGTCGTGAAAGTTGAAACGATATTTTTAATACTTTTGCAAATTCTATTTCAAAAATTTTTAAAACGATTTTACTTAACACTTTTATTTGGTTCTTATGCGGATTTTTCGTTATATATTTAAAATGCTGTCAAAAAAATAGAAGTATTAAGCATTTTTAAAACTCAAATTCCTATATCTCTGAGAACGGACTATTTTTTATACAAAAGTGCCTATTTTAGTTTTAATATTTGGCTTTTTGGAAATAAGGCTAGAAAAATTCTAGGTTGTAGCCCATCAGCAGAGTATTTAAGGAGTATAAATAGTTCGTCTCAGACGACATAGGAATTTGATTTATCAATAAGGTTCTTTCTATGGTCACTTTAATTTTTTGTAAAATAAATTTACAGCTGTTAATTGTTTGCATAAGTTTGTCTACTGTATTTCAGCACTAATTAAAAAAATCATGCAAGCACCGGTGTTAAGTCTCACGTAACAAATTTCATTCTTTTTATCACAATGCTTTGTGTACATATGAGAGTCAAAATATTAAGAATATGAGGAGTCATAGCAGAGTAACACGCACAGAAAAAAGAAACAAGGAAAAGAAAAAAATGGTGTATTTTCGTTCAAAACAAACATTATATTTATAAAGTTCTTTATGAGGTACTTATATTTTCTTTTGATTTGCTATTTTATTTTAAGACTGTTCAGGTACTAAAAATTTGTTAACATCCAACCATTGATACTAATTTTCTAATTTAAATTGAGAAAAACGGTTTCAAATATAGGCTTTTATAATATTTTAGATATTAAAAATAATTAAGTTATGGTTTGTGTAAAAACAATAATAAATTTCAGAAAAGTCTGTTTGAGAAATTCTAATTTATCTACTTATTAAGTATAATTTAAAAAAGTACAAAAATTATTACAACTTTTCTACATAATTATGGTGGAATGAATATCAAGTAATTTCTACGGTGGAATGAATATCAAGTAATTTTCAATTATTTTTATTAATTATTATAAAACACGCTTCTTTAAACCACAAGCGGTGAAAATTATCGTCAGAAACTAAAAACTTAGGAAAACTAAACCTTTGCCCTGTGATTTGATTGTCTAGTCATATGACTAGACAATCAACTTGAGATTCCTGAGAACCCACTTTTTCTTTGAAAGTAATGTTAACAGCAGGTCGGTGTTAAGAAAAATGGGCCGACAATTAACACTGGCTACACCTAATTTAAAACGAGTTACACATATCACAAGAGAAAAAATAAACATTATTATTTTTATCTAAACATTAGTTAAAGGAACACTGTCACAAATCAAATTCCTATAACGCCCGAACCGGACTGCTCCTTTAATACCAAACCTACCTAACTCAACTTTGGTATTTAGAGTGCTCCACTACAAGGCTACAACATTTTTAAATTTCAGCTGAATCGGTTCAGTATTAAAGGAGCAGTCCGGTTCGGGCGTTATAGGAATTTGATTTGTGACAGTGCTCCTTTAAACATTTTTTCAGGACCAATTTATCCGCTCTAAGACAATCTGTGCGGATGACCCTCCTACCATAATTTGTGATCAAAACAAGCATAGGTTTTTTTAAAACATGCGTGAAAAGAATTTTTTAAACAGTTTTTTAGAGAATAATTTGTATTACAACGTTATATAATTTTTAGTATACATAGTGTATTATATTAATACTAATGTTTTTGTAAATCCCCATTCTGTTTTTGTAAATAAGGCGTTTGACAACAGTAAATATATCTCAAGGCTTGGTTTTGGTTTTAAGCTAGGAGTGTGATGGTTTGGTTTTGGTTTTGTCATTTACGCTTGTGGTGAGTCCGGAATCATTTCGCGGGTATGGTTGGCATGGTTTTGACTGAACTGTCTCACGTTTGGATACATTATTGGAGTCAGGTTGTGGGTTTTAGTTTTCAAATGCGCTTATCTTTTATTTTATTTTATTTTATTTTTTTTTTGGTTTCGTTTATGTAAAAGGTACATGCAATTTTAATGCATTTTTAACTAGCTTTTGTATATTTCTTGTTATATTAACGAAATAAAATTCAATTCAATTCAATTTAAACTTTTGGAGCGCGATGTGGGCAGGAAGTGAAAAAAGTTAAAAAAACCTGCGTTATATAGGATGAGTTTTAAGGAATAAGATGTTTGACCGAAATATGGCAGAGTAATAGAAAGAAGGTTAATTTTTGGTGAAAGTGGTGGACTACAACATGAAGATAAATAAAAAAAAGTTTGCAATAAATTCTGTACTATAACAATGTTTATTTACAAAAACGTCATTTAAAACCTTGTTTTAAAGAAAATAAGTTAGTGCAGTATTGTAAGACACGAAGTTTTAATTATTAGGGTATAGGATAAATATTGATTGGGAACGAATGAAGATATAAATGTTCTAATCAGAGGTTCCAATATATAGATAGACTCACAATAATTTTCTACTTCAATTTCGTTAATCACGACAAACAGATCCCTTAATAAGACATGTTATCCTAAAAATTTATGATTAATAAGAGTAAGAATATATAACACAAGAGAATGTCCGACTGTAAACAAAATTTTTGACCAAAATTTTGCGACGCACTTTCGAATTCATGTGCGACTTTTCTCGCAAAAATCCGCCATTTTCTGGTAGTTTTCCCGCGCTGCGATTTTTAACACAGTGTTAGTTTTTTGCAGTGGGGACTGCGACTTCTTTCGCACTCTATACTGCTTTATTTGCACTGCGATTATTATCGCACTGCGAGTCTGGCTGCACAACGAAAATAATAAAAACAAAGCGGAGCGAAAATTATGTGTTTAAATGAGTAAAAGTCGTCTTTTTAACCTTAAATTGTTAAAAAATTTTAGTTTTAGTGAAATAAAGTAACTCTCCAACGTTTTAAAATTAAATAAAACAAGTTTCGAAGTGTTTTATACCATTGAAAATGATTAGCAGCGTCTGTATTTTTTTGTTGTGCAGTTAGACTCGCAGTGTTTAAATAATCGCAATAAAACAGCATAGAGTGCAAAGGAATTCGCAGTCCCCACTGCGAGAAAACTAACACTGTGTTAAAAACTGCAGCGTGGGAAAACTTGCAGAAAATGGCTGATTTTGAAAATGAAAGAAAGAAAATGAAAAAAATCGCACACGAATTTAAAAGCGCGACTTTTTTCGCAAAATTTTGGTCAAACGTTTAGTGTACAGTCGATTATTCTCTTGTGTTATATATTCTTGCTAAGAGTAAGAAATTATGCTACTTCTTTTCATGCTTACTATTCAAAACAGTCTATTCAGAATAAATTAATAGAATCAAGGACGACATGAAATAACATTACCAAAAAGACGGATTGTATAATTATATTTTTACAATTAAATCTGAATTATAATACAATACAATGGCAGTGATAGAAGCTTATACAATAATGGTGACCTCACTTACAAAAGGTTTAAAAATTTTAAAAGTGAAATATAAAAGTGATGATCGCTAACAGCAATAAATTAAGCTCACTAATCAGACCAGTCTATTTACAATAGCTCAATGACATGAAAGACGGCGTGAAAAAGTAACAATAATAAACAGGAAGATTGATTAATTTAACTTTCACATTTAAATTTGGAATTACAATAGAACACAATATAAGTTTATACAATAGTAGCGATATTTGTGTGGGCTCAGAAATCGTATATAAGAAAGCTAAATTTTAGAACTTTTCATTTTATAAATAATATATCCTAATATTGTCGTACGATTTCAAGCTCAATTTTTCTAATCGTGATAAGTTTCATGTAAAAACATTGTCCCTTTAACTGTACAAACTTTCTAAAATTAAATTCAATTTTTTTAATGACTTTTAGCAAGTTTTTTTAATATCAAAATGTCACACTTAAGCGGTAAAACTACAACGCGATCTAAAGAAATTTATGATACGGGAATCATATTCATAAATTTGTTTCATACTTAGTCTCGTTGTGATTTTGGAACGTGTGTCTTAACGTGTCTCCGTATTCTCTCACCGTTTTATGCTCTTAGCACTTTTGTGATATAATTGATAATTTTTTTTATTAATTTATATCCTAATTCGGGAAACTGTGTCTCATCCTGGTGAACTTTTTAAGCTCGTAAACAGTTTGTTAATGTATAAATGGAAAGAAAAGAAAACATAAAAAATCTTTTGAAGTGGCGCTTATAAATAGCCTCGGACTTGAAACCAAAATTGAGCTGGAACTTGGAGCTAAACGTGGGGATTTTAAAACCGGAAACAGGGAACTTGAAGCCAAAAGTGTAAAATCTCTTCCTAAAACCTATTCCTATGCCGAATCAAAGCCTAAATCTAACACCAAACTATTTTTTTTACTTTTGGCTCCAAGTTTGTATTATAGTGGCTTTAAGTTCCTAAAATATTTCTACGGCTCCATGTTTTCTTTTGACTGCTTCAAAGCTACGTACATAAAAAAATAAATAAAATTAAATGTATCAGCAATAAAATAACAGAATTAAAAAAACGTAAAATTTCTGGTAGTAATTTTTAAAAATTTTGAATTTTTTAATATGTAAGTGAACGATTTTTAAATTTAGAACATCCCCAAAGAGTTTTTTATAAGTTTTTTTAATGGTTTTAGTATTACAATAAGTAAAAAAAACTTAAACTTACAAAATAAGAGTTATTTGTTTAATTTTGCTTAAAATTGTAATCATGGGTGGCGCGGGAGCGCCACGGGGCGATTTAGCCCCGTGGCACCGCGCCAACCATAATTAGAGAACGTGGGTAAATTTTGAAATTTAGAACCTTCTTCTTCTGCTTCTTCTTCTTATTATTATTATTCCAACACTCCATCCTTAAAAGCGATATTCCTCATTCGTTATTGGTTGATCAAAAAAACATGGGCTCATAAGAAAGAAGAAGAAATTACGCAACTTTCTTAGGAAGCACTTTTTTGATTTAGGTTCTTGTTATCGATTTATTGATCAAAATAAAAATTTTGAAAAATAGACAAATAAAAACTCCCAACCGCACAATAACAGCCTTTTGGCAACAATAAGGATTGTACAGAGCAGACAACCAACATCCCCTCATAAAAACCGCACAAAAAAAGCAGACGGGTTTTAATTGGTGGCAGAAACGGAACCAAGTCCCAGCGCCATCTGCTTCAACCGCGCGGAAAACGGCAAAAACAACAAAGTACTTTTTTTAATTCTTGCATTACTAATGATTCCGCACCAACTATACTTAGAGAACGTGAGTAAATTTTGTAATTCATTTCATCATCATCTTCTTATTATTATTTTTACTGTAGAATTATAATTGCAATCATTGGCGCACGGTATCGCGCCAACTATATTTAGAGAACGTAGGTAAACTTTGTCTGGAGCGCCACTGCACCGCACTAACTATAATTAAACAACGTGGGTAAATTTTGTATTTTAAATTCATCATCTTCTTCTTATTATTTTTTATTTAAAAAAGTATATGTCGGCAACGGAATGATTATAAACATATGTCATTGCGCAGCTAAAACTATAGTTTATTAGGCTATTTTTTTAATTTAATTCAAAAAAAGTGGTAGACTAGCCTTGAAAAATGCTCTAAGAATAGAGCAGGAGAAAGGGGCGATTTTTCCCTGGGCGTATGTTTAGACAGAAAAGATGTGGACTAGTCTGAGATGGACATTATGTGTGTGGACTATAGAAAATTTGCATTTGGTTTGGGCAGCTGCTCACTAAATAAAAATTTCTACCATACGATAATGATTTGTTTATACATTGATCTAATCACACAGCACTGTTGCATTTTTTTAGTTTGATGAAATGTCAATTGAAAAAATTATACTCACAGCAATCTTTGACAAGCGCGAATCGCCACATTTTCAAATTTAAAGCTGTTTCTTACACATACAAATATAACCTTCAAATTGAAAAAGTGGCGATTTCGCGCTTGTCAAAGATTGCTGTGAGTATAATTTTTTTAATTGAAATTTCATCAAACTAAAAAAAAGCAACAGTGCTGCGTGATTAGATCAATGTATAAACAAATCATTATTGTATGGTAGATATTTTTGTTTAGTGAGCAGCTGCCCAAACCAAATGCAAATTTTTAATAGTCCACATAATGTCCATCTCAGACTAGTCCACATCTTTTCTGTCTAAACATACGCCCGGGGAAAAATCGCCCCTTTTTCCTGGTCTATTCTTAGAGCATTTTTCAAGGCTAGTATATATTTGAAATCATAAAAATACTAATAAAGTTGCATTAAGTTTTTTTTTTCAAAACAATTTGGTATTAATTTGTCAGTTTTTTTTACTTGGTTTGGTTTTAAACTTATGTATTTAAATCGCATACTTTAAGGCCGGTTCACACCGTAGTGGCAGCTGATATCTGATAGTGAACGCGCGCGTTTACATCATTACACCCTCATTGTTGCTGCGGTATAAACTGTGTGCGCTGTGCGTTACCTATCAGCAGCCATTATACGTGAACCAGCCCTTATAATTGTTATATGTGAACCAGCCCTTATAATTGTAAAAAGAATAATAAAAAATAAATGAATTATTTACTTAATTACCAATACCTCATATTACTTGTTATTTATTTCAATTTATTAAAAACCAAATAAATTGGCCAAATTAAACTGTTTTAGAGGATTTAATTAAAGTCAAAACAAATTTACTTTTTAAAAATGTTTCCACTGGTAGTTTTGGCGATATCCGTGACAACAATTACAGCGCAAGCACCACAAATGGGTAAGTTTAATTTTCATAAAATTTCTTTCCATTTAGTTTTTGTTTTAATTTTAGCATTGAAAAACCATGTAAAATGAAGCAATGAAAAAAAAACACGATATCACACTAATAAACAAAAAAATCGTTGATTGGAATAAACAAAAAATGAGATTGGAAAAAGTGATTACAGTTTTATTTACTGACAAAAATAGTCGCCGTTTTCACGTTAAATCGCCTTTTATGTTGTAAAATAAGCTTTTTTATTAGAGATTTTTATTAAAAATATGTTTTTAATTAGAGAAACAAAAGATGATTTTCAATAATCTAAAGTGAAAATTCAACGTTACTCCAAAATTTCTGTGAGCATGTTTTTTTTATTTTTCAGTCGATTGGACTTTTCTAAGTTTTTTATATTTGAACATATCGCATATTGCCCTTCTTTTATATTTTTAATAGAGATTTTTTTTAGATTCTAGTACTTCCAAATATATAAAATATACTGAAAAATATGAAACTCCTATGTAAAAAATTAAGTCAGAATAGGCCATTATTGGCACCCCTATAGACTAAAAATTAATTCCATACGGGTAAATATGGCAAGGTGTTTAAGTAACCACTCTTTCTTTAAGAAAATATCACGTACATGGAACATGTAACGCAACTAAATAACAATTGGTTACATAACCACTGGCAACTTTTTTTAATAGTTCCTTCGCTCGCGTGTTTATGGTTTATTTATTCGTGATGGAGAGCGGTTACGCCCTCAATTTCACCCTGGAAGATTTTAGCTTTATAGTTCTGAATAAAGGTTTTTTAATGTATGAAGAGGGTACAATGACAACTAGCGTCAATCATATGCAGGGGGAAAATTGAGAAACAGCGAGTGACTAGTAAAATTTACCGTTTCAAATATTTCAAGCATTT
>JASAMX010034688.1:0-15829 GCA_030248175.1 Microlaimidae sp. YZB2_3
AATACTATTCAAACATGTATAAAATGAAAAAAGGATTATAATTTTACAAACAAAATACTTTATACGTATTATTATGCAACCCAAAATAGGTTTCAACATTCAAAAATAATTTTTCAGCTTTTAATTTTTTTTGTCTGCATTTTGTTATTTTGCATAAAACAAAAATATAAATTTATTTTGTTATACATCAAAGCATCTTAGTTCGACAAACTCTTTACTAATGTAAATGATTTGTTTGTTGGAACCGTTAGCCGGTTGAGCAAACAAATAAACTAGATTTTATTAGTCATATTCTTGCTAGTTTTTTGGATTAATGTTTATTTTAGCACATTTTAATTCAAGCCACTACTTTCTAAATTTACTTTGTAATTTTTTGAACCGAGACAATTAAAATTATTGTAATCTAAACAAATTGTTACTTTTTAACCAATTATTTTAGAAATTATTTTCTCGGTTCAAAATTCCAAAAACAGGCTTTTAGAAATCTATTAAGTAAATTTAGAGAGTACAACTCGACTATAAAATAACCGATTTGAGCAGTTGATTATTTTTTTAATTGCTATGACTTTACCTATTAAAGCGAACAATTGGCTTAAAATCATTTTTTTATCTATGTGCCAGTAGCGTATATGGGGGGGGGGGGGGTAAGGGGCTCTTTTGGCCGTTTCAATACTTAGGGGGGGGGGGCGGTCCGCCCCCCTTGGCTGGCGAAGCCAACCATTTTTGTAAGGGTCCCCCCTTTATTTTTTTTATTTTCAGGTTATAAAAATATAGTGCATCTTAAGTGCTCAAAATTGAACAATGTAAAAATTTTCCCCGCTTTGCGGGAAGGTAAAATCTGCAATGTATTTTTCTTTTTTTTATTTAAACGCACCTTTTGCTCATAAGTAACAAACCTCTTACAGTCACGCATATATTTTTAAATACATTAGGCAATTATTTATATTTAAATAAGGTTGTTTCTTAATATAATTAAGAAACAACCTTATTGGGATAGAGTACAAATTTTAACATTATATTAATTTAAGGAATGTAACAAACAAATTGTTTAGGAATTAGGTTATAAAAACAAAAATAAACCTACAGTCATATGATTGAATGGAGAGAATTTTCAAGCAATTTTTAGTGCATATCTAAAAAAATTTTGCCTCCGGCGGCTGGGAGAGCACCCTCTAGTCCCCCCGGCCGGGTCCGCCACAAAAGAGTCCCGGCACAAAAGAGTCCTGAAAAAAATCGCAGCTGGTACAAAAGAGACCTGGCACAAAAGAGTCCCGGCACAAAAGAGTCCTGAAAAAAATCGCAGCTGGCACAAAAGAGTCCTGGCACAAAAGAGTCCCGGCAAAAAAGAGTCCTGGAGAAAATAAGTTTATGCGCCTAAGCGCAGCGAGCTTTGAGGTCGGCACAAAAGAGTCCTGGCATAAAATCAATTTTTCACAATTGACACCCAAATACGTAGATTTAAAATAGAAAAAATAACAGGTAAAAATATAAGCGAACGCTAAAAAAAAAGAAATTTATGATACTGGCGAAAGTCGTATCTTGGTTCCTAACCATCACTCTAACTTGATGACCTTTTCCTGAGTATATCTGCCTCTTTAAATTTAACTACCTTCTACCTGCTTTTAGAAAAATTAAAGCTGCTCACAAAGAAGTTTTATCTGACTTGAAAGTGGTTTTTTCTGCCTCCTACAAACATTTGAGGTTGTTTTTTGGGGTAGGTTTACTTGCCTCCTCCTAGGTGTTTCTAAGCATGCCTCCGATGCAGTTTTACAACTTGTTACTTTTCTCCAGCCCGCTAATGAAAGGATTGAAAACCGTAATTATTGAAATAAACATTTGTTTTCCTAAAACAAATAGCAACTTAAAAAAAAAGAATTTTTAGCTAATTTTTTTTAAATTTACTGTTCGTTGGTACTCTGACACAAAAAGTCACAATCAGTATAAAATCAACGTGACTCTGACTAATTTTGTTTAGATTAATTGTGTATTAAGATATAAAAAGGGTCACAGTTACAAGCATAGATGTTTTTGGTCGGGTCCGCTAGAGGGGGGGGTTCACCCCCGGTTGGAAGGTCAAAATCTTTTAGAGGGGGAGGGGGGGTTCAGGGGGTCCGGACCCCCTGGCTTTTTAGGGGAGTCGACCCCGGGTAAGAGATTTCAAATTTAGGGGGGGGGGTCAGAGAGGTCCGATTTTTTAACAATTTCTTAAAATCAATAATTTAAGTGTTTTTAGGTCTAATATTGAATTTTATATACTAAAACAGCCTATTTAGACCTAAAAAGTGTATTTAAACACAGTTTTTAACTAAAAAACCGTGTTTTTGACAGTAAATAAAAAGTTATACTTCCAAATTGGTAAGGAGGGAGGGAGGGGAGTCAGCCTCGCTAGAGGGGGGTCAGACCGGACAGCTATCGAGCTTTGGGAGAGAGGGGGGGGGGTCCCCCTGATTTTTCTCTAGGGGGAGGGTCCAAAATTTTGGCTCTAGGGGGGGTGGACCCCTGTGTCCCCCCAAAAACATCTAGGGTATGAGTATTTTACGACGTCATTACGACGAAATACGTCATAAACTGGAAGACAGCTGAGATGTGAGCATTGTATGTCAGCTGTCAAATATTGATTTTATGCCAGGACTCTTTCCTGACCTCAGCGCTCACAGCGCTTGGGCGCATGAACGCATTTTCTCCAGGACTCTTTTGTGCCGGGACTCTTTTGTGCCAGCTGCGATTTTTTTCAGGACTCTTTTGTGCCGGGACTCTTTTTAAGGTGAGCCCCCCCGGCCGACGCTTTGGGTCGGCTTGGTGCTGCTCTACTACTACAGTAACAAACAAAATGATTAAACATTAAGTTATAGAAACAGAAGTAAAACTACGATCGAATCCCTGAAGACCATTTTTCAAGCAGTTTTTAGTGCATATTTAAAAAAAAAATTTGCCTCCGCCCGCTGGGAAGACACCTCCTGAACCTCCCGGCCTCCTTGCGTCGGCGTGATGCTGATAGCACATTAACAAACAAATAGTGTAGGAATTTATAAAAATAGAAGTAGAACTATGACCATTTAAATCGCTGGAGACAAGTTTTAAACAGGCAGGTTTAAGTGCATATTTCAAAAAAAAGCCTCCGGTGGCTGGGGAACCCCCAGCAGCCGCTTTGCGTCAGCTTGGTGCTGCTACTAGAGTAATAAATTGTGTAGAAATTAGGTTATAAAACAGAAGTAAATCTGTGACCATTTGAATTGGTGGAGACTATTTCTAAGCAGTTTTTGGTGCACATATAAAAAATTTTCGCCTCCGGCGGCTAGGGGGTCACCCCCCAGACCCCTCGGCCGACGCTTCCACCCGGCTTTGCGGCGCAGTTACGGTGCTTCGCGCCGTAACCCCCCCGCCGAGACATAGGCAGACCGCCCCCTCCCTTAGGCCAAATCCTATATACGCGCTTGATATGTGCTTAATGTATCTATCCATTTATTTTTAATTGTCTTATAAATTTAATTATCATAGCCCAAAAGCCCTTTAACGAGGGTGAACAATTAATAACGCTATTAGAAGAATTAATCCCTGGTTCGAGAGTCTTGGGACAATTTGCTAGCAAGCTCAAAACTGAAATTCAAACTCTAGTGAGTTTTGTTTGTTATGTAAATAAAATTTTTTCTGCTATGGTAGAGTACAAAGTCCATCGTAAAAATAATATAACTTGCCAATTTAATAAAAAAAATATTTTAGTGCTCTGTGTCTGTGGTTTGAAAAAATCAAACGAGCTGGGGCCGGTCCACTAACAGTCAGCCATGCCAGAAAAAAGCGTGGTTTCTATTTGGCTGGAAATTTATATTAGCTAACCAATTTTATTCAATCAATCAGTAAATTAAGAGCATGTATAATTGTATGACTGGACATTGTATAATTTCATAATTCCATGGCTTGTAGATGCCTGAAAATCATATTTTAAAAGATAAGATTGCCGATTATTTATCAATTATATTGTACTATGATATATAAATGTTGATTGGCGATTACGTTTGGAGATAAATTGGAAATTGGAATTAAATCGACTATAATTCTAGCTAACACACTACCAAACATAAAAAGAGGTAAAAACGGGAACAAAAATCTCATAATTCATTAAAGGATGCCTTGTCATATTAAAGAAAGCCTAATGAAGTTCTTGATTATTACATTTTTTATGCGATAGAACTACTGAGTAATTTTGTTGTGTTTAGTTGTGTTTAGTTTTTGTATGGATTTGTAGATTTTTTCAAAATATAATATGTTTGACAGAAAACGCTATTCTAATAAATACCACAAGTTTAAGGAAAAACTTCATAAACGCTAGATTATTTTAAAGTAAAATGACAAAAGATTTCGTTTGGTTTGGTTTCTCGTTCACCCAGTTATCGAATAAACGACTAAAGCCGGGTTCACACTGAGGTGGCAATGCCACCGGTGGCATAGCCACCGCTAGGTTCACACTTGGGTGGCATTGCCACCGCTGGAAGCGCAATGCCGGGATTTCGTTCGTGTGTAGAGCTAAGAAAATTTGCACTTTTTTAGTTTATGATTCTAAATACATTGAAGATATTGATTAATATTCTTCTATTGCTTGCACTTCGAAAAAAAAATTTAAAAAACTTGCAAAAGATGGTGGATACTATAGTGATGTTCCCCGGAGCTTTGAGCTCCGAAGCAGAGCTTCGCTTTTAGGAGCTCCGGAGCAACCCCCGGAGCGCCGGAGTTCCGCCTTTTTTTGTACTAATTTTATGAATAACTGTAATTCTATATTATTTTGTCAAAATTTTTTTTGAAACAAAAGTTTTCTCAAAACTTATTTAAAACAATAAATATATAGTTTTAAAAATTGCAAATAAAGTAATTTTAAATGTATTTTAAATATAAATAAGCTTAAAATCGCTTATTTAAAAGGTGGAGCTCTGGAGCTTCCTCCGTTTTAAATGGCCGGAGCTCCGGAGCATGATATTGCGAAGTATAAACATCACTAGTGGATATGTCCTATGTTTCAGTGGCGCGAACAGGAGGGAGAATTCTGCGCTTTAGTTCAAGAAATGAGACTGCAAGATCATGACTATTTTCGGATGTCTCCAGCTCAATTTGATTAATTTTTTTCGCAGAAAAAAAATTTAAAAGTTTTCTTTTTAATTAAACATAAATCGATTTTTTTAGATTTTTTAATGACCCAAGGTCGTGCATCAAATTATGTAAGAAACTACGCAGCAGAAAAATTCGCAAATCTTTTATTACTGCATAAAAATTGCTAATTCGTATTCAAGCTGTCTTTCATACTATGTATTCACGTGTGTTTAAAATTTGTAAAGAACTACTTAAAATTTATTTTTTTATAAAAAATCATTTGTTTTTAAAAAAAATTAAGTTTTGCATTAAAACCACGGTATTTTTTCATTTTTTATGCAATGCACACGCGTTTTCACGCGTTTTTTGTTAAAACCGTAATATTTTTTATTGGTTTTTTTTAACAATGCGCGCGTTTCTACGCGTTTTTTCCTTGACAGAGCTGCCACCGGTGAGGTGACGGAGTTGTGGATCAAACACAACAGCGGTGGCAATGCCACCGCGTGGTGGCATTGCCACCTCAGTGTGAAAACGTCCTATGTTTAACGTTGGACACAACAGCGGTGGCAATGCCACCTGGCAGTGCCATTGCCACCGGTGGCATTGCCACCTCAGTGTGAACCCGGCTTAACTGTATTGTATGTAATGCAGGTTGTTATCTTTTTGATATAAATTAGATT
This sequence comes from Microlaimidae sp. YZB2_3, assembly GCA_030248175.1. NCBI lineage: Eukaryota > Metazoa > Nematoda > Chromadorea > Desmodorida > Microlaimidae > Microlaimidae sp. YZB2_3. The sequence goes on from JASAMX010034688.1 coordinate 5,760, forward strand.
TTCATTAAAAGCAATGTTTATTATAAAGGAACGATGATAACAAGAGCCTCCTGCATTAACAACTGCAGCTAAAAGTATTTTCAAAAGGCCCACGTCGTTGGTTGGTAAATAATAAATATAGCCTTTTTCGAATTTTTTTTAGTTAATGTGTTTATAAATTTTAAATTTCTTTCGTAGGCGGCTAAAATTTTGCTACAAGGATGTTTTTTCGATTTGACAAGCTATTGCCCACTAAAATGCATACTATTAATAAAAACTTATTACTAGTTAACATATGGGATTCGCTGATTAAAATCTTGTTTTTAAGTGTGTTTATTGCTCTTATCTTATAAAAATTTCGTTTAAAAGGTTTATCCTACAAGTTAATTGTTTTTGTTAGTATTTTGCTTTAAACGTTTTTTTATTGCAACATTTATTTTTTGAATGTTTATTTATCTTATATTATTTTGTTTTTATAAAATATAACATCAGATCAAACATAAATGAATATTCTTATATTTTTTTGTTTTATATGTTTTAAAAGGTAAGCTAATCTATTTTTGTCATTTGAGTACTGCAACAGAAAAGATTTTTCTGTCGCAAGACTATTGGGTTAAAAAAATGGCTTTATCGTAAGTCCGCAAAATGTTAGACATATTATATGCAAGCAAGAGTATCGAGGCAGTGTGACAAACTTAATATAACAAATATTTTTTGCTATAAAAGATAGTGTATAGGATTTTAATTTGTTTGACTGATTAACCGATCAGTTGGGTGTAGGGGCTCCCTATCATAAGAGTACGGCACGAAACAGTACCACATAATAGTCCCGGGTTTCGCAAAAGAGTACGCACGAAACAGTACTGGAACAAAAGAGTACGGCACAAAAGAGTACGGACACAAAAGAGTACTGTGATATTGCGTGCAGAAACTAGCTGATTTTAGTGATTCAAATGCAAATTTGCATATTTAAGAAATTAATTTACGCATATTAAAGTATAATATTTGGGCTGTGGTAATGTTGGTAATTATTTTTGTTTCATTCTTTTTTCTGTCGCGCTTAGGTTATTAGAAGTAAGCACACAAACGGTGTATAAAAATTATCGTGTAGTAAAAGATGGGCATTTCAGATTTATCTTGAATTAAAAAGATAACTTTTTTTTATTTTAATCGTATGTTCTTGAATGCTAATAAATCACGTTTTGACTTTTACTAAAAAAATTAATCGATTGAAATAATAATACATTTTTTTAAATAAAAATCTAGAGCTTTTTTGTTTTTTTTTAAACTAAATCAAAGTTGTTAATTATGTTATGTGTGCTATTAAGTTATCATGCTCCGAAAAAACGATTATTAAAACAAAAAAGTCAGAATCTGCGCACTTATTATTTCATTCTCCAATTTCTTTAATTTTAAAAAGTTTATGTTATTATAGCCATTTTTTTACAATTATTTTTTTGTATTTATCATTGTTTAGAAACTTTGAGTCCGCAAAAACTAAGAAAAATTAAAATATTACTTTTTAATTATATGCTAAATTATTTTGAAAATAAATTGGCGCCCCGTGTGTTTATGAAGATTCTGCAAGGCTCCACAAACTGGCGTTCCGGAGCTCCACAGGGAACATTTTTATTTGTTATAGGCCCAAATAAATCATGTATTCTACCCTAATTAAAGAATATAATCAATCAATCAATCAATTAATCAGTTGTGAAGTTAAACATGCTTCTCTGTATAACATATGTTGGTTTTATGATGCATACAAAACAAATGAGAAAGTTACAGTTTTAAATTCTGCAATAGGTTTTAAAACTGATTTTTATTAAATATTTATTTTTTGCTTAATAAAACTGTTTTTGCTTTTTGGAATTTCTGTCAAAACTGTTTTTAAATTAATTTTTCACTAAATTTCTAAAAACTTTATAAAAATATTCCTAAAAGAGAAAATAACTTAAAACATTTTTCAAGTTAAATATGTTTCAAATCGTTCATTTAAGCATAAGAAACCTTGAAGGAACATGAGCCAACTGCAGATAGTAGGAAGGAACATTAGTAATGAAGCGTAATTTGTTGTCTACGATTTTTTTAATTTCTTTTTTTAAATAACTTAGTTTTTACAAAACAGAAAAAACCCACGGCTTAGCTACCAGTAAATTTTAAAAATGTAAAAAAAATTTAAAAATAAAAAAAAGTTTTAAAACGTACCTGCGGTAGGCACGGTCACAACTATATTTACTCAAATTAAACAGCTCAAGGGGCTTACAGTGGCGCTAACACTCACTATGTAGTTACATGAACAAAGAACTTTATTAAATGATCTATTAAAAATAGAAGAGTTTGCTGTATAAAAATAAAGTTAAGCAGCTGTTAGTAGTAATAGTTTTAACATTAAGTTATTTTTTCAGTACTCTTTTGTGCCAGTATTGTTTTGAGTCAAACGCAAAACGTGAATATCTTACTCTTTTTTGCCAGTACTCTTTCGTGCCAGTACTGTTTTGCGTCAGAGTCGCGTGGTGTAGCAAACGCAATTCACACAGGACTCTTATATGCCGTACTGTTTTTTGACGGTACTGTTCTGTGGCGTACTATTTCGTGCGTACTCTTTTGCGAAACCCGGCTATTTTGTGTACTGTTTCGTGCCACTTATCCCCCCCTATGGACAAAGTCCAAAGGACAAAAGTCGCTAAAACTGACACAAAGTCCAAAGTACAAAAAGTCCTTTAACCGAACATAAAATTTACTAAAACCTATTCCTAGGTATTCAAGGACAACGTTTTTATACTTCTTGTCCTTTGGACTTTTCCCTTTGGCTTTTTCCTTTGGTACAAAGTCCAAATGACAAATTGGAGCTTTGCAAAAATTAATATTTCGTCCAAAGGCAAAGTCCAAAGACGTTTTGCTTGTCCAAAGCACGTCCATTTATTTGCCATTTTTTCCTTTGGACTTTGTCCAGAGGACGTTTTGCATAATTATGAATCAAGACCTTTATGTGCCGTACTGTTTTTTTACGGTACTGTTCGTTGGCTCTATTTGTCGTACTCTTTTGCGAAAGGAATTTTAATGTGTATTTTTTGTAGTTCTCTTATGTTTAAGGTTATTTCGTTATTTTCGTATATTTTTTAAAAAATTCACACTCCGTATTTCACCTCTAATTTATAGTAATCTATTTAAATTGAATCTTAAAATTTATAAATTTTGCATAATTTGTTTACAATAACATTTGTATAAACATGTTTTTTAATTAATATCTCTGTGTCTAAAATGTTGGAGAACAGCGGGGCCGACGCATAAGAGTACGGCACGAAACAGTACCACAAAATAGTCCCGGGTTTCGCAAAAGAGTACGCACGAAATAGTACGCCACAGAACAGTACCGTCAAAAAACAGTACGGCACATAAGAGTCCTGTGTGAATTGCGTTTGCTACACCACGCGACTCTGACGCAAAACAGTACTGGCACGAAAGAGTACTGGCAAAAAAGAGTAAGATATTCACGTTTTGCGTTTGACTCAAAACAGTACTGGCACAAAAGAGTACTGAAAAAATAACTTAATGTTAAAACTATTACTACTAACAGCTGCTTAACTTTATTACGATAAAAATTAATGAGCAGCGTTTTATACAGCAAACTCTTCTATTTTTAATAGATCATTTAATAAAGTTCTTTGTTCATGTAACTACATAGTGAGTGTTAGCGCCACTGTAAGCCCCTTGAGCTGTTTAATTTGAGTAAATATAGTTGTGACCGTGCCTACCGCAGGTACGTTTTAAAACTTTTTTTTTATTTTTAAATTTTTTTTACATTTTTAAAATTTACTGGTAGCTAAGCCGTGGGTTTTTTCTGTTTTGTAAAAACTAAGTTATTTAAAAAAAGAAATTAAAAAAATCGTAGACAACAAATTACGCTTCATTACTAATGTTCCTTCCTACTATCTGCAGTTGGCTCATGTTCCTTCAAGGTTTCTTATGCTTAAATGAACGATTTGAAACATATTTAACTTGAAAAATGTTTTAAGTTATTTTCTCTTTTAGGAATATTTTTATAAAGTTTTTAGAAATTTAGTGAAAAATTAATTTAAAAACAGTTTTGACAGAAATTCCAAAAAGCAAAAACAGTTTTATTAAGCAAAAAATAAATATTTAATAAAAATCAGTTTTAAAACCTATTGCAGAATTTAAAACTGTAACTTTCTCATTTGTTTTGTATGCATCATAAAACCAACATATGTTATACAGAGAAGCATGTTTAACTTCACAACTGATTATATTTTTTAATTAGGGTAGAATACATGATTTATTTGGGCCTATAACAAATAAACATGTTCCCTGTGGAGCTCCGGAACGCCAGTTTTTGGAGCCTTGCAGAATCTTCATAAACACACGGGGCGCCAGTTTATTTTCAAAATAATTTAGCATATAATTAAAGAGTAATATTTTAATTTTTCTTATTTTTTGCGGACTCAAAGTTTCTAAACAATGATAAATACAAAAAAATAATTGTAAAAAAATGGCTAAAATAACATAAACTTTTTAAAATTAAATAAATTGGAGGATGAAATAATAAGCGCAGATTCTGACTTTTTTGTTTTAATAATCGTTTTTTCGGAGCATGATAACTTAATAGCACACATAACATAATTAACAACTTTGATTTAGTTAAAAAAACAAAAAAACTCTGGATTGTTATTTTTAAAAAAATGTATTATTATTTCAATCGATTAATTTTTTTAGCAAAAGTCAAAACGTGATTTATTAGCATTTAAGAACATACGATTAAAATAAAAAAAAGTTATTTTTTTTATTCAAGATAAATCCGAAATGCCCATCTTTTACTACACGATAATTTTTATACACCGTTTGTGTGCTTACTTCTAATAACCTAAGCGCGACAGAAAAAAGAATGGAACAAAAATAATTACCAACATTACCACGGCCCAAAAATTATACTTTAATATGCGTAAATTGATTTCTTAAATATGCAAATTTCCATTTGAATCACTAAAATCAGCTAGTTTCTGCACGCAATATCACAGTACTCTTTTGCGTCCGTACTCTTTTGTGCCGTACTCTTTTGTTCCAGTACTGTTTCGTGCGTACTCTTTTGCGAAACCCGGGACTATTATGTGGTACTGTTTCGTGCCGTACTCTTATGATAGGGAGCCGCTTAAGCCTGAGCTCAACCTGCACATAAATATATAATTTGCAGAAATTTGAGGCGGAGTCGGAGTCGGTGAAATTTAGTGTTTTCCGATTCAACTGTATTAAACGCACCTTCCAGGCCGCAATTTTACTTACCCGGATTCAAGAATTAAAATACCGACAATTGTAAAGTGATCAATCAAACTCAAACTCGTGTTTTTTAACATTAAACATAAATGTCACAAGTTAAGTCTTGCAACAAATTAAGCAACAGCGATTCGCATTGTGCTTTTTTTTTAAATAATCAATCATCTTGCGCATATTTTTGTAAAGTTAACACCGAGCATTTAAAAAACCTCTGTAATTTTCCAGGAAAAAAAAACTAAAATTAAAAAGGCAATTGTAACACGGTTGACTGTGTAATATTATGGTTGAATTATATCTGGCTGACGCTGAAAATTAGAATGCAGACATGAGGGGACCAATTAAAATTGTGCGGTAATGACGTTTTTTTTAAAACAAATAAGAACGCATAATTTTTTTAATTCCACCTTTTCACAAAATATACAAAAATTAACCAACTTTAGGCCTTAAAAAATTTGCATATAAATCATAAATTAAGTAATTTGATAAAAAATTACTAAAATACAGTTTTTAATCTTTGTTATTAATCCGCTTTAGTGAAAAATTTTGAAGGTTTTTATTGTTAAATAATCGATTTTATACTGCAAATATCGCGGTCAGCTAGATTTTATTTGCCTATAATTTTTTCTATGAGTGCATCATAATTTCAAATTTTTCCCCCCTCCCCCCTATTTATTGCAGAGAAGATGTTTTCATCTATTACAACTTCATTTTCACGATTTTCCAAAAAATTAAAGTAAGAAAATGTCCGACTGTGTGTTAAACAATTCTTCTAATTGTATGTAAGACAGTCCACATGTAGATTTTTCATTATGTAGATATAAAAATTTGTGAACACAAAACTCCTAGATAAGCTTAGATAAAACTTTTCTACATAATACACTGTCGAATAGGTTAAATTATTCAAAAAAGTTCACGTTTTAACATATAAGATAATTTATATGGTGGATGCAACAAAAAAAAACAGAATATTTGATAACATTACGTGAAAAAACCAAATCTGAGGATTTTGCGTTCAGGGTTGTTTTGCAATTTCTCCTTTTTTATTTCTTAAAACAATCTACACCCCCTTGATAGTTACGAAGTTCTGCACTAAAAAAAACTAACAAAACTAGAGAAAAACGAAAATTCATAGAAGAAATTTTCCTACATAATACAGTCGAAAAACTAAAATTCTTTGAAATATTTTATGTTTTAGCGTGTAAAAAAATTTATACGTCGCATTTAACAAAAAACGATGAATATTTGACAACATTACGGAAAAAAACCTCTTCAAAGAGTTTTACATTCACGGTTTTTTTTGTTTCCAAATTCACGGTTAAAATGCAAAATAATCTACAGTATTGCTTAGAAAAATTATCATGTAGATTACTCAACAAACTGTAGATTATTCCCTAGGTCTAGTAGATTTTTTAATTCATGAAAAACTTACGTTAAATTTAAGGGGGCCCCTTAAAATAAGGGCCCCCTTTAGACTTTTAAACAACCGGCCCCAGGAGACACCTTAACATTTGATTTATAAATTATAATTTTCACAAACGCATCGAATTTTCAAAAAATTGCTGATCTTGTGTGAACAAAAAAATTTCTCCACATGAAAGTCATGTGGGCGTCTCTGGCTCCCTATCATAAGAGTACGGCACGAAACAGTACCACATAATAGTCCCGGGTTTCGCAGAAGAGTACGCACGAAACAGTACTGGAACAAAAGAGTACGACACAAAAGAGTACGGACGCAAAAGAGTACTGTGATATTGCGTGCAGAAACTAGCTGATTTTAGTGATTCAAATGGAAATTTGCATATTTAAGAAATCAATTTACGCATATTAAAGTATAATTTTTGAGCCGTGGTAATGTTGGTAATTATTTTTGTTCCATTCTTTTTTCTGTCGCGCTTAGGTTATTAGAAGTAAGCACACAAACGCTGTATAAAAATTATCGTGTAGTAAAAGATGGGCATTTCGGATTTATCTTGAATAAAAAAAATAATTTTTTTTAATTTTAATCGTATGTTCTTAAATGCTAATAAATCACGTTTTGACTTTTGCTAAAAAAATTAATCGATTGAAATAATAATACATTTTTTTTAAATAACAATCCAGAGTTTTTTGTTTTTTTTTAACTAAATCAAAGTTGTTAATTATGTTATGTGTGCTATTAAGTTATCATGCTCCGAAAAAACGATTATTAAAACAAAAAAGTCAGAATCTGCGCTTATTATTTCATCCTCCAATTTATTTAATTTTAAAAAGTTTATGTTATTTTAGCCATTTTTTTACAATTATTTTTTTGTATTTATCATTGTTTAGAAACTTTGAGTCCGCAAAAAATAAGAAAAATTAAAATATTACTCTTTAATTATATGCTAAATTATTTTGAAAATAAACTGGCGCCCCGTGTGTTTATGAAGATTCTGCAAAACTGGCGTTCCGAAGCTCCACAGAGAACATGTTTATTTGTTATAGGCCCAAATAAATCATGTATTCTACCCTAATTAAAAAATATAATCAGTTGTGAAGTTAAACATGCTTCTCTGTATAACATATGTTGGTTTTATGATGCATACAAAACAAATGAGAAAGTTACAGTTTTAAATTCTGCAATAGGTTTTAAAACTGATTTTTATTAAATATTTATTTTTTGCTTAATAAAACTGTTTTTGCTTTTTGGAATTTCTGTCAAAACTGTTTTTAAATTAATTTTTCACTAAATTTCTAAAAACTTTATAAAAATATTCCTAAAAGAGAAAATAACTTAAAACATTTTTCAAGTTAAATATGCTTCAAATCGTTCATTTAAGCATAAGAAACCTTAAAGGAACATGAGCCAACTGCAGATAGTAGGAAGGAACATTAGTAATGAAGCGTAATTTGTTGTCTACGATTTTTTTTAATTTCTTTTTTTAAATAACTTAGTTTTTACGAAACAGAAAAAAAACCAAGGCTTAGCTACCAGTAAATTTTAAAAATGTAAAAAAAATTAAAAATAAAAAAAAGTTTTAAAACGTACCTGCGGTAGGCACGGTCACAACTATATTTACTCAAATTAAACAGCTCAAGGGGCCTACAGTGGCGCTAACACTCACTATGTAGTTACATGAACAAAGAACTTTATTAAATGATCTATTAAAAATAGAAGAGTTTGCTGTATAAAACGCTGCTCATTAATTTTTATCGTAATAAAGTTAAGCAGCTGTTAGTAGTAATAGTTTTAACATTAAGTTATTTTTTCAGTACTCTTTTGTGCCAGTACTGTTTTGAGTCAAACGCAAAACGTGAATATCTTACTCTTTTTTGCCAGTACTCTTTCGTGCCAGTACTGTTTTGCGTCAGAGTCGCGTAGTGTAGCAAACGCAATTCACACAGGACTCTTAAGGTCTATTCATACTTATGACAAAACGTCCTATGGACAAAGTCCAAAGGACAAAAGTCCTTTGGACTTTGTCCTTTGGACAAAGTCCAAAGGGAAAAGTCCAAAGGACTTTGTCCAAAGGACAAAGTCCAAAGGGAAAAGTCCAAAGGACAACGTATTCATACTTCTTGTCCTTTGGACTTTTCCCTTTGGATTTTGTCCTTTGGACAAAGTCCAAAGGACAAATTCTGAGTAGCGTTCATACTTCGTCCAAAGGACAAAGTCCAAAGGACGTTTTGGCTTGTCCAAAGGACGTTTTGGTTTGTCCTTTGGACTTTGTCCAAAGGACGTTTTGTCATAAGTATGAATAGACCTTTATGTGCCGTACTGTTTTTTGACGGTACTGTTCGTGTGGCGTACTATTTCGTGCGTACTCTTTTGCGAAACCCGGGACTATTTTGTGGTACTGTTTTGTGCCGTACTCTTATGCGTCGGCCCCGGGTGTAGGTTCTTTCGTAGTTTCGTATATTGTTTAAAAAAATCACAGCTCCGGAGTTTCACCTCTAATTTTAGTAATCTATTTAAATTGTAAATTTATATATATTTCCGCATAATTTGTTTACAAGAAACCCAAATAAAGCTATGATTTTTTAATAAAGAAAAAAACTATCTCTGTGGTGTTGCTCTGTAGAGTATGGAGAATTACGACAGTTAATTCATTGTACATAAAGGTCTCGAGAAGATTTAAAAATAATTTGTATATGACGTTGGTTAACAAAAAAATGATCATATACAACAAAAACAATATAAACATAAAACAATTTTTCTAAAAAAACAGCTGGTTATGAATATTTTTTCTTCCTCCTTTTTTTCGGTACTATACAAATTATTTTTAAATCTGTTCGAGACCTTTGTGTACATTTAATTAACTATCGTGATTCTCCATATAGAAGAAATGTGTTGGCGGCATGATATTAGTTAAAAGTCAAAACTACTATCATACCGACGTGCGTAATATTTCCCCACAACAATCAAAACAATTTTCCATTCAACAAAAAGTATAAATAAATCTTCTACAAACTCATATCAGATAAAACATTTTTGGTTTAGCACTATCGGTTCGTCTGCAAGTGGGTTAGACGTTTTAAAGAGATTAATTGCGGATCCATACAACGCTAGAGAGCTCCCTTCAAGTAAATAAAAACCTAATGTTATATTATTGGGAGAGGGACCACAACGGTATTACAAAACGACAGGCCCTGCCGTCGTTGTAGGAACTGAGGGAGAGGATGAGGACTGGGGGAAAGAACCGCTGTAGGAACTAAGGGAAAGGATAAACACTTTTTATAATAAACAAGTTGTAACTTAAGCATAAATTATTTTCTCAACTTTAAAATTTAAGAAAATATCAGGCCCATGTGAACAAAACCACCCATCTAAACAATTACATAGTAGC
>JASAMX010034690.1:0-10956 GCA_030248175.1 Microlaimidae sp. YZB2_3
ATATGTAACCTACTTCGTTCAGTTACGTATTGCTAAATGTGATATTTAAACAAGTGTAAACTAGTAATGTGCCCAAGAGTTCTGAGCTCCGGAGCGCATGTCCGCCTTTAGAAGCTCTGGAGCAACCCCTGGAGTTCCGCCCTATTTTTTCCACTAAATTCATAAATAGTTAAATAGTGATGCCATGGTTTATTTTGTCAAAATTTTTTAATGTATTTTTTAAAAATAAATTTTAGTATTAAATGTATTTTAAGCTTAAATAAGTTTAAAATAGCTCATTTAAGAGCGGAGGTCCGGAAGTTCCATAGCTCCCTCTGATTTAAATGGCCAGAGCTCTAGAGCATGATAATGGAGAGTAGGAACATTATTAGGGTAAACGCTTGTTTTCTTTGTTTTTAGGATGATCTGGGAACAGGTTTGCACGGGCCCGCAAATAATATTTGTTGGACTTTTTATGTTTTGGCGGTTTGCCATGTATGGATAGATCCAATCCAACCGTAAAAAACTTCAAAAATTGTCTTCACGTTTTAAACATTAAAAAAACACAAATATATAACACATTGTTTGATTTTCTTATTAATTTTGGTAAAAATAAATCAAAAGAAAAAAAACAAGAAACAAACATTTTGTTAGAAAACCATATTTTGTACCACAAATTTTCGTTTTTTGTTTAATGTAAAACAATAAATATTTTAAAGATGCTTTAAAAGGGGAGTTTTGACCTAGGGTTTTTACCTATTTTCCTTTTAAAACCAAAAAAAACAATATGAGCAAGGGCGTAGGCAGGGGGTTATGGGGGTTGTAACCGCCTCTCCCTTTGGGCTGGCGGAGGTAAAATTTGGGGGTCAATTTGAGAACAATTGAGCAATACGTTGTTCTATGTTGGTGTTCGTTCAGTTACGTATTGCTAACTAAATTACCGCCTATGGTATTAATGGGGAACCTCCTTTTTTGGATATCCAGTTTTAAATTCACGACAGACAATGTGTTATTGTTGGTTCTGAAAAATCCGAGTTTTACAAGTAACAAGCGGCGTTCCTCAGGGTTCCGTCTTGGGCCCTCTCCTGTTTTTACTTTTTTATTAACGATTTACCTGACACTATACAACGAATTTCGAAAATTGCAAAATCAAAATGTTCGCCGACGATGCCAAATTCTATTAAGCTTTTGCCAATAATCAAACAAATACTAATCATTTTTAGCAATGTCTTAATTATTTTGTCAACTGGTCGGTCTAATAAGTGGCAACTAAATATTTCCCTTGAGAAATGCTGCTTGTTTGCTCTTGGTTGCAAAAAAGAACCGAATGTGTACACGCTGAATGAAGTAGTATTAAATAAAACTGATTATATTCGCCATTTAGGTATAATTTATATCAAGTGATTTAAAATTTTCGCGCTATATATCGGAAATTTCAGCATTGGCTATGAGCAGGGTGTCTTTACTTTTTAGAGCTTTTCGCACCAAAAATAAAAATGTATTAATTTCAGCTTTTAAAATGTATATTAGGCCTTTGGTAGAGTACCAAACGCCCGTCTGGAACCCTTTCCTTTTAAAAGATAAAGAGTCTTTGGAAAAAATTTTGCGCTATTTTTCTCGAAGACTATTTTTAAGGTGTAATTTACCTTACAATAGTTACCCAAACCGCTTAAAACTTCTTGGTCTGGAAACGTTGGAGAGCAGGAGGACCAAAAATGATTTATTGTTTTGTTATAAAATTTTGAATAATTTAGTTGACGTTGATGAGGAAACCTTTTTCGATGTTAAACGTGACTCTAAGACTCGGAATAATGGCATAAAACTGTCAATCAAAACACAACCAAACACTTGGCGTTTTAATACTTGCAAATTTTTCTTTGGAAACAGAGTAGTCGATTTATGGAATAAACTTCCTAGAACCATTGCATCTGCCTCATCTCTGTCGATATTTATATCTAAATTAAGCTCGAGTGAATTCGTAAACGTATTTTAATTAGTTTCTAATAGTATTTTCTAATATTATTAACCGTAATTGTGTTTAATTTTTTTTTGTTTTTTCTTTCTATGACGTTGTACTATAAGTGTATGTATTTTTGTATGTACCCGTGCAACTTACTTATAAATAAATAAAATATTAATAAAATACGGAAATAGGCACCGAGGCACAAACAAAAAGACAAAACAAGCAGAGGACGAACCGGAGCGGAGCCCGGACCCGAGCAACCCGGAGGCCAGAGCCACAGGAGAAAGAGGCAAAAAAAAGACCGCAACGAAAAGAGGGCCAGCAAAAGGAAAACCAACAAGCAAAACGGAAAGCAAAGCGGCGGAACTCCGGACTCCCGCTAAGCACGGCACACTCTAAACCCCAGAAGTACGGAAAAAGGAAAAAAAAAAAAAGAAGGAAGAAAAAAGAAAAACGGCCGGAAAGGACAACGCGGAAAAGGAAAACAAACCAAGAGACGCGGGAAACTACAGAAACGGTAAAACGCAAGAAAAAACCCAGACGGAGCGAGCCGACGGAGAGCGCGAACCCCGGAGCTAGCGAGCCCTCGCAACATAACCCAAAAAAAATTACAAAAAAGGGCATATCACAAAAACAACCCCGAAACCGTAGGTTGAGAAAACCGATATGCGAATCCCCCAAAAAAGGGGGGGGCAACCCCACAGCCCCCCGGGGGGAAGAAAAAGGAGGGAGATAAGATTGAAAAAGTTTGAGAAAAGGAAAGAAAGAAAAAGAAAAAGAAAAAACGAAAAAAAAAGAAAAAAAAAAAAAAGAAAAAAAAAAAAAAAAAAGAACAAAAATTAAAATCGTGCGGTTTAGACGGTGACTTACATGGACAGCAAAGTCGACAACGTGCAAAACTGGTTAAGACTTCGTTTATGCAAATAATGGATTAGCGTTTTCACCAAGAAAGTGGACACCTTATAAATTTAGCGTGCGTTTTGCTTCAAACGCTAATCTGTTCTGTAAAGATGGTGTGCAATGTAATAGAAAAGAAGAAATTTTAAATCCTATTACTTACTATAACAAATAATAAACCTACTAACAGGAATAAATTTAACATACTTGTTGAAATTTTGTGATATACCTGAAAACACAGGTTAATAAACAATTTAGATAAAAATATATAGTTATGTAATAGAAATAAAAAATACATAATAAAAATATTTACAACATATTACAAAAAACCTGTTTCGTCTCTTGCATAGACAGGTTTGGACTTGCCCAAGGAGAAGCTGAGACTCTTCAGTATGCACTTCTCGTCGAGCATTTACAAGCATGCAAAATTACCTGACCGTTGTTGTCATCTCTTTTGCGTTTCACTGCTCCGCCTTCACGATCCTCCCTGTTTTGTGGTTCGGGCTGCGATGTTTCCTCCATTTTCGTTAATTTTTGAAAAATTTGAATACGGTGGTGAGTTTCACTGCGGAAGTTCACTAACACTACATTTGCGGTCAAAAAGAGGTGCAAAGGAAAATGTAATCCAAACCGAAAAAAAAATTTCAACAATAATCCTCTTTTTTTCGACGGAAATTTTCCGGCAGGTTTGACACCGGTGCAAAACTGCGATCATCGATCGCGCGAATCGGCGGTTACACGAGCCATTGATTCCCTTTTGAAATTGGAAAATTCGCCCTTTTTCTCGTTTTTTTTTTCGGTCATTTGTGGCGAACGAGGTAATTTAACGCATCGGGCTGAATGGGGTCGCTTTGGCCATTTTGTATATCGTGTAAATATAGGTATAATATTATAATAATATGCATAAGACGCGAAAGATTTTATTATTTCTATAAAAACAATGTTTAATTGCTATGATTTAATCTCAGGATGACTTTGTTTTGTAAGCCTTCTAAACTCGCTTATTTGATATTTTTTCTTAGCTATTTATTTTTTTATGCTACAGTATAATTTTGCTTTAATTGTACGGAGTTTTTATCATTTTATATTATGCTAATTATAGTGATATTTTTATCCAACAATATAATGCTCTCGAGCTTTGGCTATTAAACACGGATAAAGTTTCGAAGCTACGCCCTTTAAATGAGTAATAAAAAACTAGTTCGCCGTTGAATCTGTTTTAAGTTATTTTAGCAGTTTTTTTGAGATGTATATTTCACGTTTTAAGTAGTTTTGAAAAAATAGCTCATTAATGATTCAAGAAATATGCATTATTATTCATTCAGAAATCGAGCGGAGCTGCAGAGATCTGTGGGTGTTCGGAAGCTCCGAAAAGTACCGATATTATTTTTTAGTATAGAAATAAATTGTTGCATAATACCCAACGCACAAAAAATGAACGAAACAGTCATAAACTGTCTAAATTCGTTGTCATTTCAGTTTTTTTTTGAAACTCTGAAATGTTTTCTATTATTTTTTGAATGGATCACATACAATGTATTTGTAATAAGTATAATAATCGCAAAGCGCTGTATTAGTATTGGTTTTGTGTACTATTATTATTCGTATTATAGAAACCGAATTTTATTTATTAATTAGTTTAAATTGTAAGAGATTGATATATTTTTACTAAATTTTTCAAATTAGCTATTAAAATATTTACAGGTTTTTATCTGAATCATTTTTAAACTGATTTAAAAAATAATAGTGAATCGTATTATAAACCAGTAAAAATGTCGTTTGAAAACACATATATTGATCAATGCCATTGGAGTGCAGTTTTACTATGGGCGTTAAGTTGTAGAATTAAAATGAACATGTTTTATAAAGGATTCAGGCGATACACACTTCAAAGAACTTTATGATGTAAGAATGTTATTTATGGTACCATAAAATTTATCCATTATATAAATATGTTTTTAACAACATAAATCAGGTTTAAAATAAAGATTTAATTTCTTTTTATATTTTAATGACATTCGTTTTCCTTAATTAGTGTATCTTTGCGAACAATCGCAATATAAACAAAAATTTAAGTAAGCATATAAATAAGTTTTTGTTATTAAAACCATTTCAGGTTTTTACCTGAAAATTATACACAACTTTTATTTTAAATAAATTTTATATGTTGCATATTTTACTTACTTTATTTTGTCGTTTGTTGTGTTGAGAAAAGCCAGCATTCTCAAAATTAAAAAAAAGTAATTCAATGATCTTTCTACTTACCTTAAATATTATGCTCTGGAACTCTAGCTGTTTTGAACGGAGGGGCGCAGCGCTCAGGAGCTCCGTATTTTAAAAAACCGTAAAACTTATTCATGTAGAACGTTTTATATAATTTAACCTTTTACGAATTATTCTTATCGTTTTCTAAAAAAATCTTAGCTTACAAAAAAGTTTGATTATGGCATTACTCGTTATTTTATCAAGAAATATAGCCCACCAATGTGTCCGTGTCCAAGGAGTGTACTTTACACTGTCATTATATTTTGATCAAAATTTTTTTAAAAAATCACACATGCTACTTTTCTCGCCCTACTATGAAGAAGAAGAAGTGACATTATTTCCCTAAAAAAACCAGTCACTGTGTTGAAAATCATTGGGCACATCGCATAATTATATAATTTTTTTGTATATATTAGTCAAAATTTTATGGGTTATTAATTTTTATGTCTTATATAATTATATATTTAATCTTTTGGGTTATGTTTTTGTGTGCTATATGTGTTAAAAATAGTTAAATATGGGCCGGGGCTAAATAATCCTCCGAACTTCAAAAATTAGACCGAAAAATTGATTGAAAAAAATCCACGGACGGGAGTGAAGATAAAATAAATTTAATATTTAAAGTGATAGGGACGTTCATACAGTATTTAAGCTGTTTTTTGTCTACATCTTGTGAGTGAGAATTTTTTAGCGAAATTTACACCTAGCAGTAAGTGCAATAACTATAGAATGCCGGTATATTTTGTAATTTATGTACTTTCTTCTTCTTCTTCTTCTTCTTCTTCTTCTTCTTCTTCTTCTTCTTCTTCTTCTTCTTCTTTTTCTTCTTCTTCTTCTTCTTCTTCTTTTTCTTATTCTTCTTCTTTTTCTTCTTCTTCTTCTTCTTCTTCTTCTTCTTCTTCTTCTTCTTCTTCTTCTTCTTCTTCTTCTTCTTCTTCTTCTTCTTCTTCTTCTTCTTCTTCTTCATCATCTTTTTCTTCTTCTTTTTCTTCTTCTTCTTCTTCTTTTTCTTCTTCTTCTTCTTCTTCTTCTTCTTCTTCATCTTTTTCTTCTTCTTTTTCTTCTTCTTCTTTTTTTTTTCTTCTTCTTCTTCTTCTTCTTTTTCTTATTCTTATTCTTCTTCTTCTTCTTCTTCTTCTTCTTCTTCTTCTTCATCTTTTTCTTCTTCTTTTTCTTCTTCTTCTTCTTCTTTTTCTTCTTCTTCTTCTTCTTCTTCTTCTTCTTAGTACCTCCAGACTTCTCATTTTAAAAAATACCGATTTTAAACTGTACAGAATATTGAACATTTAATTTATATAAGTTGCGATTTATATATTCACAAAGATTGTTTTGAACCAATGATGTTCCTAACACTCCAATATCAAGCTTCTGACTTCCTGCCATTTATACCAGAGAGAACTCGAACCAACCAAGCTCTGTTTTTTAAATCAAAAATTTTAAGCTTATTTAAGCTTGAAATACATTTAAAGTTACTCACCTATTTGCATATGGTTTAAAAAAATTTTTTTAACAAAATTTATACAAAAAAGTCAACAAAATCATCTATAGCATCACTTTTTTAATTATTAATTGATGCCTCGTAGTTAAACCGCTCATCATATAAGTATATCCGGCACCCAGCACGATATTTAACTGTAATTAAACGGTGTGTGCGGTTTTTTAATAATTACCGCGCTGGATTCCGGCTATACTTACATGTTATATGAAAAGATGAGCGGTTTAACTACGATGTATTTATAAAATTATTCAAGAAATAGGGCGAAGCTCCAAGAAATATCCGGGGGTCGCTGCGTAGCTTTCAAAAGCAAAGTTCCGCCTTCAAGCTTAAAGCTTCGGGAAACTACAATATATTGAACGCGTTTTTTTTAAATTTTTTTCCCTTCAAAATCGTCAACATTTTGCAGAGGTGAAATCGCCGTTATTCCTTTATTTGTTTTTTTTAATTTTAAAATTTTGTTTTGATGTCTTGATTTGAATTCTCCTATATGACTAGACTAAAAGTGCAAATTATTTATTTTGGTTTCCTGAAATATATGACTGGACTAAAAGTGCAATAATAATAATAATATTAATTTATATACTCTTGAAAAGTTTTCTTTCGGTTAGAAATAATTTCTAAGTTTTGCAAACAGCAAGGTCGTGCACGATTTTTTATATTTAGGGTGCAGTATAAAACGATCATCTACAAGTTAAAAAAACTACGGGAAACGGATTTGCCGCATACCATGGTATAATCGGTTAGGTTTAGTTTCTGTACGAAACCCTTTTCGTGACATTGATCTAACACTGTTTCTATCAATTTTTTGAATTTGTTTTCTAAAACAAGGTGAAAAAAATCTCGTTTCACCCATCCAAAAATAAATTTCCATTTGTGTAAAGTATCAGCGGTAGATTGTTTTTTTCCACATTTTTCACGACTAATGTATTGTTCAAACAGCGCGCTGGCAGGAAAATTTGCAACAGGCGGTTATTTCCCGTTGGAGGCGGGAGAAGTCGGGGGTTAAGTACCGGTTTTCGTCGGGAAATAGTCTCGCGGATGACATTGAAAAGTGTGTGTTGGCTGTACTGAATGTTTGAATTGCTTTTTCCGCGAGTTTCGTCCCGCCTGTCTCCCCGCGACAATCCGTTTCAACTTTTCCAGAACTTTTACATCGCCAGGTACACGGTTATTTGCTTTAGCCGGGAAGTCCTGGCTATTTCGACAAATCCACCCGATGTTTTTTTGTGTTTTATTTGCCGTCGTTTCGCGCCGGCAGTTTTTTTTTAATCCGAACTTGACTTCGACCGGAGCGACAGGTTAGCCCGGCACCCACCCAAGCGCCTCCCGTTTGTTACGAAAATTACGGAAGGGTACTTGGGCTTGAAGTGCTAATCTTTTAAGCTGCCCGAAAATTATTTCCGTATGAGTGTTTTTTTATTATCCAAAGCCGCAGATAGGTGCAAAAAAGCTAAACGGACAGCTTACCTGAACTGGAGCATATGCTGCCTGTATGTGTATTTTTATGCTTTATTGCGGTTTGGATTAATATTTAGCTTTATATTGTAGGTTTGGCTAAATGTTATTTGCGGCACTTTCTATGGTTGTTTGAACCTCATACTATTTTGCTGCTGTTTCGATTACCACTTTTCCCATTTTCGAGAATGCATCTTACGGATATTAGAATATAATGTGAGGATTCTTACTTTAAACGTTGCCTTTTTTATTTCGATAATTTCAAGATGTTCCTGTCGTTTTTTCATTGCTAAAAAAATGGAAAAGCTTAAATTAAGTATAATATGTCTATTTTATAAGATTAAAAGGTTGCAATTTACGTTTCGTAACCGTAAGCAAAGAAAATTTTAACTTGTCAGCTTACCTAACTATTTTCAAATATTTGTATAAAAATCGTTTACGATTCTAAGCATTTTTTTCAATGATCAAGCATTTAGTGCTCGTATATTGTAAATAAAAGTTATTTTTGCACCCCAAGAAAAAATACTAAGCTTTTTTTGGTCCAATAGCTAATGTACTTAGGTATTGTTGCACAATATTTTGTAAGTAAAATTTACTTAGCGATTAAAGACAAGGAAGGAACAGACAGTGCCAAAAATCTTACCGTTGTCAGCTCGATCCGAATGGCAAAATGACTGCTCCCTAAGTTTTTAGCACCCAAACTGCTGAAGTCACTATACAATGTACGATACAAATTGCTTTTATACATGGTTGGAAAAAATTGTAATTTCAGAACTAGACTAACAAAATAACTTTTGTGCGCGAATACAAAGCTTTTTTAATCCGGACAGGACTTGTGTCTACGGTGTTTATTTCAATGTGATAGCTTTCACTTTCAATCTGATAGCTTTAATGTGTGCGGGCGGTGCGCTCACGTTTAAATTACCAGTTTTACGTTACAAAAAACGCATTTGGGAATTTGAAATGTAGTTCGACTCATTTCGCCTGTAATAGTCAATATATCAAAGTACTTAATTAAACATAGCTTAAAAACTAGTTTATGTGTTTTTTTTGTTATTATTTTGATGTTTTGGAACGACGTAAAATGTGCTATGATTTTAAACGGCGCAACGTGGACCAAATAGTATTTTTTTCGTCGTGTCATTATAGTATGTTTATTTTTGCCATATTTTGGCGTTAATCTACTATTTGCAAGTATTTACTATTTGCAAGAATAACTGTAAAACAACGCAATGTTTACTTTAAAAAAACAGGTTATAAAATTGGAGAAAGCTTATAATCATTAGTACTGGTTCTATTTTCCAACAGGCTCCGGAGCTCGGACCACTTAAAACTAAAAGATCGCCTGTTTTTAAAAAAATGATTTCAAGCTTTTTTTTAAGGTATTTCATGTGCAATTTTAGGACTGTTTCTGAGTTTTTAATAATTTTTTTAAAAAATTAGTTCACAAAAAATAATTTATGATGTTGCTGTTTAATTTTCCATGAAATTATTAGTACAAAAATATTGAAATTTGACTGTTGAAAATTTTATTTTCCCAAAGAACCATAAATACTTGGGACCAACTACATACCAGCAAATCTCATGTGTAATAAAACACTGCAAATTTTTAAAACAAGTTTAAGTGAATTGGATCTCAGTATATTGTAAAGCATATTTTTAATTATACTCATAGGCAGTAATATAACATTTGTGTCCTTATGTCATACCTTTTACTTGCTTTTTTGTCATATTTTTTATATTTTACTTTTTACGGACAAATAAACTATTCTATTCTATGCTAACTCTGACAAGCAGAGATTCGTTCCGAAACTCCGGAGCTACAAAATTTAATATTATCCCACGCTTACGGCACCAATTTTTTACAGTTACTAAATCTTGGCAACAAAAAATTTTTAAATTTTTTAGAATTGATGCTCGTGTTTATTTTTAAAGCAAAAAATTATATTTTGATCTTATATGATTGCGCATTCGTTTTTTTAATAAGATTTTAAGGTTTCACTTAAAATTGACATTAAACTTTGATATCCAGCTTTTTAACTCGCAAAATCATATTTGCTGTGGTTTTGATTTAGTAGAAACTCCTAGTGCACAAAGCACGAGTTTGTTTTTGATTCTTTTCACGACTGTATGAGAGGTTTGCTCGAAAATCTATTTACCCTTTCAAATAGAATGAGTCAATGCGGTAAAATTATTGAGTGAATATGCTGTTTTCACCTAACAAGTTCGACTAGTATTTACAGAATAAATTTTGTTGATGGTTAGGGGAACTTACAGCTGAAAGTATGAAATTTTAAGGTTTGTTTGTTTGTTTGTTTATTATTCGCATTTTGCCGGACACAGCTAAAGCATTTAAAAATGCACTGAAATGAGCTGACCTTTTGTTAGTAAAAGTAATCACTATTGTGATAAAATGTTATTTATGCATTTAAAGCCTAAATTTAGTCCACTTATAGGCCGAAGCCAAGCTAAGGTGTTCAAATTACGGAGTGTCTCAAAATCTCCGTGCCACCTTGAATATGCAAATTAATTATGTACCTATCTATCAATCAATATTATACCCCGGAGCTTTGAATTTTTAAAGTGGAAGGAGTTCCCGAGTTCCGCCTTTTTAATAAGCAATATTTAAGAAGGGCTGCGCGCAACTATAACTGACTAACGAACATAAAAAGACAGAGTACAGTATATAATTAAGTGTCCCTATTTTATGTTCCGTCTAAAAATTTACTATTAAAGAAAAACGGAACAACATGTGGCTATATAGCTTCAACTAAATTTATTATAACTAATACAAACCTGATTTTGACTGATTGGCGTGGTGTAAACGATGTGTAGCGTTTCTCATTTTACTTGCATACCTAAATGGGGGTGGTGAAAATCTCGGCGAAATGAAAAGAAA